>APFE031501849.1:7492-56062 GCA_000404065.3 Pinus taeda | reverse complement strand
TTACAACTTATCTCAGCCTTGCTGAAAAACTGCCCTGCTGAAACTTTGTTGTTGTTACTCCGCTGCTAATACTCCGCAGCTCACTGTCCAGAAATCTCCCTTGCTCTCTTGCTCTCTTTCTCTCAATCTGCTCATGAAAGAATTGAATCGAATGTGATCTTTCCTCCTTTTCCTCCCTTAATATAACTCCAAGTGACTTTTGGGTGATCCAAGTGACTTTTGGGTGATCTCTAAATCCAATGGCTGAAATAGATTTAGATCTATGGCTGAGATTAAATGCTCATTTAAATCTCATTTTTTATTTTTTAATTCACCCCACTTTAATAAAGACTCACTTAGTCATTTATTTCCAATGTCACTTTTCCTTTCTAATTTTATATTAACTTTATTAAAGTCACTTTAAAATTAGACTTTAGTAACTTTATCACTTAAAGTCACTTTTAAATTAGATTTTACTTTATAAAAGTTATAAAGTCACTTTAGGAGAAAAAATTAAAATCTTTTGGACACTTTTCCCTAGGCCAAAGATCAAAGCCTAAGGGAACCACCTGTCCTCCGGTACCAAATTTCAACAATATTGGCCTAAATGACATCGAGGGATCCGTGATAAGTAGGTGTCTTGAATGACACTGGGGCCCCTGATGAGTTAGTGTCTTGGTAATTGACACTTGGATCCCTAATGATGATGACTTGGGTCCTTGAATTGGTGTCTTGGCAGGAAGCCTAGAATCTAGATGACACTTGGATCCTTATCGAGTGGGTACCTTGACTGGTAGCCTAGATGGTACCCTGGGGATTGATACCTTGACAGTTTTGGCCTAGATGGCATCTAGTATTGTATATGTTGTTGTACTCTTCTTAGAACATTTCAAATTGAGGTCAACCTTGTACCGGTTGAACAATTATGAATACCTCCCTAGTTAAGAAGGAGTGTTGAAAATGTAACTAGTATTGGTCTTCAGAATTGTCGTATGACTCTTGACATGATGTAATCCTTATGTATTTGTAAAAAGAAGAAAAAGAAAAACTATTGTAAAGATCAAAGAAAAATTATTTTTGTAAGCATGGGTTTCATGCTCTATTTATTATGATTATAGGTCAGAGCACCCATTATGTGCTTCTAGGGTTGAGTCATGAGTCAATATCATTAACATCATGTCCTAGACTGTGATTGGGCTTTTTGTATCAAAGAAGAAAATTATCTTTTATGTAAAATTGGTCATGTAAACCTACTCCATCAAGTCGGCCTCAAGAGCTATCAAGTCAGCCTCATAAGGGAGCTTCAACCACTATATATAAGCAGTGACTTTGACCTATTGTAGCATCAATCAAGCAAGGAATTCGATCTGCAATTTTGGTGAGGAAAAAGGAAGTGACTAAAGCTTGAAGAAGAAAGAATAGCCCTAGCGAAGGAAGGAGGAACCCTAGCGAAGGAAAGAAAGTTGTTTTTCTCTTGTTTCTAGTTCACACGTGTGAAATTCTGGGATAGTTAGGGTTACCGCAAGTCCGAACTATTGCAGGTTGAATTTCAAAAGTTGTAGAGAGGGTCAGGACCCTTGATGACTTGTTTTGGAAGAATTGACTTGTGTTAACTCTGGAGAATTTGACTACAATTTGACTAATCTTCTTGGGAGACTAACTTGGTGAATTGGAGGAGGATTTGTTGTTGTCTAGAGGTCTTGGTTGTCTCATTTGATTTGGTTCTTGGACAAGAGAAGAGAATTTTGTTGGGTTCTCCCTTAAGAGAGGGGTTTTGTACTCGCTGAGAGCCTACATCCTGTGTCCTTCATTGTTTTGATCTTCATGTTTTTGGTTTTAATAGTTGCTTGATGATAAGAAGGTAAAAGAAGACATAAAAGAATTTAACAAGAATTCTAACACATCACAAGTAAATATCAAGATAAGAAAATCTTTCTGGCTTTTTTATCTTCTAACATTATTTTATAGCCCACTTGCAACCCCTATCAAATAGGAAATTCTCCTATTTCTATGCACACTTCCTTAAGGAATTGCTTTCCTCTCCAACAATTTGCACAAGCTCAAGCTCTCTTGGCACCTTTCTCTCACAAGCTTGCACAAACCCGTGTTCAGTAATGATTCAATGAGTGCCTTTCTTCCTCCTTTTATAGGCAATTTGAATGGCTAAAGTTAGCAAGTCTTATTTTTAGGAATTGAACTAGTGATTGGGTGGCTCATGCAACTTATCCTAAGTCTCGATCTAGAATTAGAGACTTTCACTGGTCCTTTTCCAAGTCAACTCGCACTAGAAGATAGTGAACTTGGCCTTCCACTTTTTCAGATTAAATAATTGTTTCATAACTCATCCTAACTTTTAGGAACCAATCCTAAATTATAGGAATTCGTCCTAACTTATAGGGAACTCAAGTATGCTAAAAAAACTTCTTGTGGCTCCTTGAATTAAGGCACAAACAAGGAACCCTTCTTAGCTACGATTTTCAACAGTCATATTGCGTATTTAATATCTTTTAGATTACTCATCCAAATCAAGTGTTCTTGTGCTCATTGGAAAGCTATTTGATAGTACTAACATATCTAATTAAGTCCCTTGAGTTTAAGGTTCATCAAAGGTCAATTTTAGCCCCCTGAAGTGGCCCTATGCATTCTGGTCTGCTGCATTATTCAAGAATACCAAAGTCACGGGTCTGAACAACAAACATTTTTGACCTCTTACAACCATATAGAACATGTATAAAGGCTTTAATTAACATTCTATAGTGGTAAGAAGCTGTTGCACTCAATTCGTTGTATTTTAGACCTATCTTTCAAGCATATTGAGAACCAGCTATTGGTCTGTGTGATTAATTGGTTGTTATATTACAAATCAAATCAGATTGTTGTGATCACACTAACTCCTACCTCTTACATCTATTTAAATAAGGCGTTGGTCTACTAATTTGTTGGTAGAGTTGTTTTGTGTAGGGCTATTGCCCATGGCATTTAGTGGGAGTTGGCCTAAAGTGAGAGGAACGCATCGAAGTGACAATGCATGTACTCATAATAGTAATTACCGTATAGCAGTCTTGGTTGAACCTTGCCAACACTACTAATTTGAGTGGTAACACTATGAAAATCTCAATAATGATCATGTTTGATGTGGATGTCATCTCATTGTTTACAGATAGATTCTATCACAATACAACTCCCAATCTCAACAGATATCGAAATAGATAGATACTTGTTTATTACGAATTTATAGATATATTTCTGCAATTGTATAAGATATTGAGTAATAATCGATTGATAAGAATGTTGATGTTACAATGAGCCTCATGACAGCATACTTATATGCATAGATTGGTAACAAGATGAAGGGGTGTGTGTCCTTTCACCTTTCATTAACCTAATGATATTATTATTATATATGTTAATATGTTTATTTCATTGCTAACACCTAAAGGAATGCTTCATCCTCAAAGCATATTAAATGGGATTCTCTCTAGTTGAGGATATGTTTGTGGCAATGTGGCAGCATCATCTTTGTGTTTGTTTGGCTTTAGGGATTTGACTTCGTTCTTGCTTTGAGTCTTGAAGAGGTTCCATTGTATGGTGTGCATCATATCCTAAAGCTTTTTGATTTGGTTGTTAATGTCAAACCTCAAGGCTTCTTTGTAACATATTTCCTTTACTTATGTTATTATATGTTCATCTATGCTTCTTGTTCTTTTTCATTATTTGTAATTCATCTTTCTTGAGAGTGGAACCTTCAACACCATATAATTTGTAATGTCGACCTTTCTAGTTAAACTCCATGATTTGTCCTACAAGGTTGGTGGTATAAGTGCCCAATTGCATCATTCGTCCTGCACCTAGCACCATATCCATGTCTTCAAGTCGTAGAGTGTAGAATATTGTTTGTTGATCTAGTTCTTGTATTTGAACTAAGACTTATGACATCTCTTACTCCCTTGACATTTTGTCCATTAGTGACCATGATTGTGAGATCTTTGGTGTGGTACACAAAAAAGTTTAATCTACAAGAATTGTTTTGTTTCTACTTTTGATGATTCCTTTTAGCATTGGTGTCTTAGGTTGTGACATCCTTGTCTTGGTTGTAGGTAGATTTATAGGTTCTCTCTCTTTACATGAAGGAGGCCCTCAGACTTCATACTGACACTCTCTAGTCTCCTCCTAGGCTGAATCTTGTTTAGCAGATTACCTCCTTATTTATGGTGCTCCCATCAACTAGGGGAATTAAGAGATAGGTTGATGATAGCATTGCTTTTGGCTCCAGATCAATGCAAACCAGAGGGACCAATCTGTTGAAGAATGTAACTAGGTTCAGTCTTCACAAATGTATTTAATATATGTCTTTGTCAAAAGAAAGAAAATGAAATTTCATTATTATTAAAATTGACTTATTAAAGCATTGGTTTCATGCTTAGGTCAATTATTTTTAGGTCAACTCCTCCATTGCAGGCTTTTAGGGTTTGTGCCAAGTGTCCTTGTCCATGTCATAATGTAAAGAATCCTTCTTGGGAATTTTTTGTTAGGAAATAAGTTTATTTTATATTAAAATTAGTCTTCTAGGCCTCCTCCACCATGTCGGCCTCAAAACTGGACAAGTCGGCCTAAAACTAGGCAGCAAAATCACTATATAAAAGTAGCAACTCGACCTCATTTGTCACTCACTCACAACAAGTTCGATCTACAGCTTCTGGGCTTGGAAAAAGTGTGAATTTCAAGGAAGAAGGAGAAGAAGGATAGCAAAGAAGAAGAAGGTCTCTCTCAAGCATAAAACATCAAAATTATCTCTCTCTCTCCCACACGTATGAAGTTGTGCAGTTGCTGGAAGGGGGCCGAAATTTTGCAGTAACTGGGAGGCCGAAATTCTGCAACTGGGAAGTTGAATTACTGGATTGAAGCTATTGGATAAGAAGAGACTACTATATCATCTTGAAAGGCTGACTTGGTGGAGGAGGAAAGTCTTTTGGTCTAGGATCTTGGTCCATCTCTATCTGAATTACTAAAAAAAAGAGTTCTTGACAGGGTTTTCCCCTATATAGGGGTTTTAGCCCTAGTTGTCCGCCTACATCTGGTGTCCCTGATCTTCATGTTTTGCTTTTGATAATAGCTTGATGAAACAAAGATAAAAGAAGAACATAAGAAAGTTAATAAGAAGTTAAGAACATAAGAATATCACAAGTAGTTATCAACTAGAGAAAATATTTTTGCCTTTTTTATTTTCTAACATGGTATTAGAGCTAAAGTGAAAGAAGGAAGGAAAAAAGGCAGCTTGAAGATCTAATGAAAGGAGAATAAGGAGTTTCAAGGTTAGAAATAGAAGATATCAACATGACAAGCTCAATGAAGGCAAAGAACAAACTAGAAGGAGCCTCCATCTACAAGGCCATTCAAGTTTAATCGAATTTGGCTCAAGGATGCCGATTTTAAAACACAAACTAATGACTTCTGGACACACTACAGAGGTGCAGATTCTCCTCCCATGTAGGCCATCCATGGGAAACTACATGATTTAAAATCGGAGGGCAGAAAGTGGGAGTGTAATAAGAAAAGAAACATGATAAAGAAATTAGTTGGCATCAAAAAGGAGTTGGAAAGGATAGGTAAGATCCTGCATGTTGGGAACCCTTCCCCAGACCTCATCAAGAGTATTAAGGAGTTGGAGGAAAAGAAACAAAGAATCCTACATATTCAAGAGGTCATCTGGCAATTGAAAAGTAGAGCGTTGTGGTTGAAAGAGGGGGATAGGAACACTAAATCTTCCACAGGTACGCAAATTATAGGAGGAACATCAACACTATCTGGAGTATTAAAGATTCATATGGTAATATGGTACATTCCACTTCAGATGTACAGATGGCAGTTGTTTCTTTCTTTGAGGCCTCCTACAAGGAACGGGGGGGTTCACAACTTGAAGACCAAATATGGGGGTCAGACTCCTACCCCAACATGTTTGATCAGGAAAAAAAAGGGATTTATACAAGCCTGTAGATCTGGAGGAGGTACACAAGGTTCTAAAATCCTTCGCGAAAGATAAATGCCCTGGTCCAGATGGTTGGACAGTCGAACTTTTCATACATTTTTTTGACCTGTTAGGGTCATATTTAGCGCAGATGATGGAAGAGTCCAGGATTGGGGGACATATCACAAAAGCTATCAACTCCACGTTCATTGCTCTAATTTCAAAACAAAAGGAGTTGGTGTCCTTCAAGGACTACTGACCCATATCGTTATGTAATCTATTATACAAGCTTATTTCCAAGATCATTGCAATGAGAATTAAGTCAACCCTGTCCACATACATTTCTTCGGAAAAATATGGTTTCTTACAAGACAGGCTGATTCATGATGTTGTTGCCACAGCACAGGAATGCTTACATTCCATCCACACAAAGAAAATAGAAGTTGTAGTCATGAAGGTGGATTTACAAAAAGCTTATAATTGTATTCATTGGGCTTTCCTCCACATCATTCTTCATAGGATCGGCTTGGAGATGCAAAATATTGAATGGATTATGGCCTGTGTATCATTAGTTCAATACATTGTTATAATTAATGGATATCCCACAAAGTTCTTTGGTGCTGGAAGAGGACTCCATCGGGGCTTCTCACTATTGCCATTGCTTTTTATTCTTGTCGTGGATGGACTCAGCCATAAAATCAAAGCAGCATGTATGGAGAATCATTTCCATGGACTCACTATGGGTCGTGGCATAAGGGTTACACATAGTTCTTTTGTTGATGATAGCTTGATATTTGGAATGCTTTCTAGGTTGCAGTGGGCTACACTTCACAATATCCTTTGCAGGTTTGGTAACGCATCTGTACTTATAATGAATAAAGGAAAATTAATGTTACTATTCGCGGAGAACCAACAGGAGGAGAATGAACAATTAGCTAATCTATTTGGCGTGGCTACACAACCAATTGTTTCAGGTTTAAAATATTTGGGTTTTAACATTAAACCAAATAATTATAACGTTCATGACTGGTTATGGATCGCTAACAAATTTCACAAGAAGATCTCTAGATGGGAACATCGGTGTCTGACTCTCGGGGGCAGAGTCACTCTCATGCAGTGTATTTTGCAGCAACTATTGGTGTACTGGGCACACCTTTTCTACCTCCCTGCCACGATCATCCAAAAAATCAATCGTATTATGGCAAAATTCAGATGGGCAGGCTCTGGAAAATGTTTCAAATTCCACCTTATCAAACTAGAAAAACTCACCATTCCAAAGCAATTTGGAGGTTGGGGGATTCTGAATCTGAAAGTCTTTGGATGGACTCTCTTAACAAAATCCCTATGGTGTGGTTTATTCAGCAAGTGTCTGTGGGGAGACATCATCAGAACTAAATACTTAGGGGGCATAAAAGTTGAATTCTGGATGAGAAATGGCCTGATTAGCAAACCAACTAGATCCACCATTTGGATTAGCTTTAACAAAATTAAATCTTGGCTCTTAAAGTGATCCCGTTGGTCCTTTGGCTCAGGGAAGGAGATTATTATTGGTAGAGATCGTATCTTGGGCACCAAGATCGATATTCACTACTCAGAAGATTTAACTGCCATATTAAATTCTAGCGGCATTATCTATCTTGCACAGGTGATCAAAACATGGAATGGAATCATACTTGTCTAGAAGTAAGCGGAGGAGATTGGGTTGACAAGAGAAGCTACCGGGAAATGGGACAGATTGATTGTTGCATTGTGCAGATCTGGCATATGCAAATCCGACGAGGCAGACCAAATTAGGTGGGATGGTCTATTTCACCGGGGATCTATTTATGTTGCTGACACATACTTGTTCATTTGTGGTAGTGTACAACTTTCAGCATACATGCTGGTTTAGTGGATTTTGGAAAGCCCAAATCCCGTACAAGGTTATTTTATATGCATGGCTTGCATGGAAAAATAAGACACTGACTTGGGAAAACTTGAGGAAGAGAGGTATATATGGACCTGGACAATGTGTACTGTGCAAGATGGATGCGGAAAACAATTTTCACCTCCTGTTGGACTGTCCAATTGCTGAACAGGTATGGTCTACGATCCCAATCTTATTTTCTTTCTCACATATGGTAAATGACTCAATTGATGCTTGTTTGATGTGGTGGAGCGGGAGACCCAAAAAACAAATGGCCATTCCCCTTGTGGTTTTTTGGGAAATTTATTGATGCTTGTTTGATGTGGTGGAGCGGGAGACCCAAAAAATAAATGGCCATTCCCCTTGTGGTTTTTTGGGAAATTTGGAAGGCTAGAAACTCCATCATATTTGATGACACAAGTCTTAATATAGAACATATTATCAACAATATTGTTTTCTGGATGAAGCCTCTGATGCAAACAAACACAGTGGATAAAGGAATTCCTTATAGAAAATCTGCCCCGCACATATCCTACCCTGCTGGGTATTTTGATAGAGCAGAACAGGGTGGATCATGTGGTTGTGGGGGGTGGCTTTGCATCAATCCAGATCAACAGTATAAGATACACTGCTCTGGGGAAATGGCACAAATATGGCGGCTGAATCTATTGCACTATGGCATTTACTATGGTTTGCCAGGTTCCTGGATATACAAAACATCCAGATCTTTGGGGGACTCACAAGCACTAATCAATCACATGCTGGGTTTATCTTTTATTGCCCATCCTCAGTGAAAGGGTTGGCTCCGAAATATTGAATATCTTAAAAGGTCTTTTCAACATATTTCTTTCCAGCACATTCACTGGGAATATACTAGCATTGCAGATGCAATGTCAAAGCAGGGCATTTCCGCTTAGGTTGGCTGCTTACATATTACTTTGCTGGTGGACAACATCACAATGGACGTCGGAACCAGGGTTCAAAATTGAACACGTCAGAGCCCTTCAAAGGGCCTCTGGCACGTCAGAGAAGTAGGGAGAGATTTTTACAAGTCAAAAAAAATTTAAAATATGATTTTTGACATTTTAAAAAAAAAATTGAATAATATTTTAAAATTTTTTAAGAAGGGCTAGCTTTTTTTTTAAATTTCATTTTTTTTAGAATTAAAATTTTAAAAATGTTAAATTTGGGATTAAATTTTAAATTTTGAGAAACTTTTATTTCAAAAATAACAGTTTCTTTCTTTTTAGGTTGTTTTTTCATTATGCATATAATGCAAGTTTCTAAAATCTAAAACTGCTAAATGGGCACATACAGAGATAATAATGGAAAAAGTTTTGAATTTGGACATTATGAATTTATGGCCATTGGCAATTTGGCACCCCGCACCCAGCCCTCTTCTTCCTGGGCTCTCCTCCTCTCTAATTCGATTCTCAATTTCCCCAAATTCAATACACAGAGGAATTTGTTGTTTTGAATACACAAGTGGTGAATCGGTGATCACTGATGCCGTGACTCGTGAGCTTATAAACTGGCCTGTGGGAAAGAGGGCTTTTCATACAGCTAGGGTTTACTTGCCTGGTGGGCCAATGAATCATTAATCTTTTTAAGAAACTGTGGCATGATCTTGAGATACTGCAGACCCTCCTTCGCACAAACCAGGGTAGCTATATTGATACTCCAGACCCTCCTTCGCACAAACCAGGGTAGGGTAGGGTCGGGTCTGGAGTATCAATGTAGCTACCCTTAGGAGGGTTCGAAGCCGGGACTTCTTCAGCGGGTTTCTTTCCGTTGGACACCGACTTCTTCTCCGGCTCGGGCTGCTATTCAGTAAAGTTACCATCTTTGTCTCTTTTTGCGACTATGGCCTTCTTGGGCTTCGAACCCTACGAAAAAGAAACCACCGAAGTAACGAACTTCTCGTAAGATTGTTATTAGTCTATGTAGATATGTCTTCGATGAATGTCTAGCAGCAGGGAAATACTCAGTGTGGCTCTCGGGCGGTCCCTCCAACCCCGAGCCAGGGAGGCAACAACTCCTCTGCCTTGAGGCAACAACACCCTACTAATAACGGCTCTTTCTCGGCTTTTCTTGAGAAATCGCCCGGCATTTCGAGTCTGGTTTTGCTTGAATCCCCTCTGAAGACGGGGGTGAGGGAATACGGTTTTCCTGTTATTGATTTGTCTTCGGCAAGGGATGATTTGGTGTGCAGAATCGCCGACTCTGCTACGGAGTTCGGGTGCTTTCAGGCGATAAACCATGGCGTTTCTTGCGATGTGGCGGAGAGGGCCGAGAAGGAATGCGGTGGATTGTTCGAGCTGGCTGTAGAGAAAAATGAAGTGATGTCAAGGTAAGAAAAGGAGGCAAACGAGATTGAAGACTTTGTTAGAAATATATGGCCCGAGGTATGTGCCAACGTCCGGTAGGTTCAGTTTGGCTTGTTAATGTTGTGCTTCGTTTTGTTTCTGTTTCTGTTTAAAATTTTATCTTGTTGATAAGAATCAAAGGTAGATTCAATGTTGTTGGTAAGAATCGAAGGAAGATTCGACATAATTAAGATAATCAGTACAAAGTAGTTTGTAGTGGAAACTTAATCTAGGGAGGTTATTATTAACCCCTTCTCCCAACCATTTAGGATACAGTCAATTTAACTATACTATACAGTAAATTTTTTAGATCTGGTTCATTTTTGTTGTTTAATGTTGGCTATAAATTTTGATGTAGTTTACAGTAAATTTTTCATTAAATAGGGAAGGTCGGGGATGGTTGATGTGAAAAACGCATATCTATTCTGGTTTGATATAGACCTGGAGATTGAAAGGATGTGGTGGCAACGATGATGACGAAGCATGGGGATTTATGTTTAGTTCTTATTTTTTCCATGACGAGTGCAGTGTTTACATTAAATATTAGCATGATGATGAGTGCAGTGTTTAGATTAAATATTGACACATCACTCAATATTCATTCTTGTAAAATTTTACAATTTCAAATATGAAATAGTGTAACTCTATGGAAAAACCTACTGCTTCATAACATTAAATTGGATATTAAAATCCTTTTCACATTATGCTATAGCATTTATGTAGTTTTATTGTATTTTCAAAGGTATATGTCATGTTCTCATTTCTACAAACCTGCCTTTTAAATATATTAGGACAGAGTTTGTTTGAAATTTTAAATTACATATTAAATTCCTTTTTAATTTGCACATTAAGCCAGAGCATTTCTAAAGTTTTATTATATTTTCAAAGGTTGGATTTATGTTTAGTTCTTATTTTTTCCATGACGAGTGCAGTGTTTACATCAAATATTAACATGATGATGAGTGCAGTGTTTAGATTAAATATTGACACATCACTCAATATTCATTCTTGTAAAATTTTACAATTTCAAATATGAAATAGTGTAACTCTATGGAAAAACCATGTTTCCTAACTATGATTTTGTCCCTATAGTTGGTTCAATTGTGGCTGAGTTCAAGGCCTGTGCAATATGATCTTGTGTGGTTACATTTCTCAATCACACGTGTAAGAAGAGTAATTCATTTACTAATGCAGCCTTTGATATAGTAGTATCTTTTTGTTTGTGAAAAAATAAAAAGAAATTTGAAAATAATTTACTATTGTCAATTGAATTGCTTTTTTTTTTTATGCTTTTCATTATAGAAGTGTGACCTAGATGAATGCCCTTCTAAATGAAATTAAGACTTGCCCTTCAAATTTGATCACTGGTCGGAACACTGGCCCTCCCAGGTTGATGTCTACAATTGCTTTAACAGTCTTTGCACAGTCCATGAGCTCGATGATCAATGTCTCAGGCAGACTCAAACTATGTATATGGTTTTTGTTCTCCGCGGTTTCTCTCCATTTTCCGTTGCTGATCTATGGACATAAAATTGCTTTCTTTGTCTCTGCCGGTGATATATATGTTTTTGTTTATATTTTGGTCATGGAGGTTTTCTGCACCCTAGTCTGTTTGTTTCTGGCAACATACTGCCTTCATATAGGGTACTGTTTTCATGAAAGTATTGTGACATGATGTACTGGTTTATATATTAATAATAACAAGCGTTTTTTTCTTTCTGAAAAAAAAACAATGGTCAAAGCCTAAAGGTCGTGCGACTCTCATTTGCCAACACAGGTCACGAGTTCAATTCCACTGAAGGCACTCTAGTTTAATTTCGCTGAAGGGACAAAATACAGACAACACTCAAGTATGGAATTCAAAACTTATTCTAACCTGATTGCGAGCGTCTGGGAGCCGGAAGGACCACGCGTGATCGATGAGGAAGACGTTGGAGTCCTTGGCCATGGCATTGCAGGACAGCACCAGGCGCCTCTGCTTGCCATCTTCGCAGAGTTCGATCTGGAAGAAGTTGCCTCCATCGAAAGTCTCCGTGGAAAGCTTGTCGAACAAACGTTGATAAAGGGTTTGGGGAATGCCTGAAGCTGACAGAAGTAAGGCATGGACCTGCAAAAAATCGTTGAAGTCCCTTATTATCGCCATTTTTGGCTGAATCCTTTGCGCTCACTTGGCAATTGCTTCGGCTGTGCTCTTCGATAAATTAAATTCGCTTCTGCTGCGTATTCTTTATGCTACTTTTACTTCATTCATTCTGGTGATGAGTAAACCCTAAACCCCAAAGTATACAGAGCTTCCAAAACCGTTGGCTGGCTACTTTTTGATGCAAGTTTTGAAAGGAGTTGCATGGAGATTCTACCTGCACTGTTTAGTCAACGGCAGTCAATAGCTTGAATCGTGCAGACCTAGTCACCTTAGAGGGAAAGCAATAGGCACACCATGCAGCAAACGATACCCCATTCCGCATTTATGGTGAATATATATATATTATATATTATATTATAGTTATAGTTGTATTTATGGTGAATATTATATGTTTTTTTTTATAGGTGGTAAAATTTATAATAATTTTATTGTCAAACCAGTAGTGAGGATAGTTATCTTTCGTTGTTAATCATGAATGCAGGCTGACTTATCAGGGTTATTCAAGGAAAATCACGCCATTTGGAATAACTCATTGGTGGTCCGTAAGGGGATAATCGCAAATGCAGGCTGACTCATCACGGTTCTTCAAGGAAAATCACGCCACCTGGAATAACCCACTGGTGGTCCGTAAGGGGACAGGTTTTCACTTCTGCTAGATGTCTTTGGGTCTTGGATCGTTAACCTGTTTCCTTACGTCCAAGAAAGACGAGATCTTAGTTAAGCAAACACAGTTTTAGGGCATACTCAACCTATTTCCTTACATCCGAGGAAGACGAGCTCTTAGCCAAGCAGAAGCAGTTTTAGGGCATACTCCTTGTGATAGTTTTTATCCTCTCAATTGATTTCATTCTCCATTTTTTATAATATTTGTATATGAAATGAAACTTTAACGTCCACAAGTCTATGGGACCATTAGTTCTTGTTTTTCGCCTTTTGCAATTTAATCTTTTTCTTATTCAAATTGATGATGTGTTGGCCCAACCTTCCAACAATCCCCTCGCTGAAAAGATAAGGTCAAGGTCAAGAAACTGATGCTAACATATTCCCATAACTTTCTCTCATGTCTTTGAACGCATCACATTCCAAAATGAAATGTTTTTCCGATTCCACTGCCCCAGAGGTGCAAAATATACACACTCATTCTTCCCAAGCTTCTTTAGGCCTTTTCCACTGTCATGTTTCACACCGAAGTTGATGCGAGTTGGTTCTTAATTGAACAATAAGAACCTTTGCCCTCCACGGAATGCTAGCTCCAATGAACTCTTTTTGTTGTAGATCACACGTAGGGTTGAATTCCTCAATGCAGTACTTCTTTTTACCCAACTCTTTTCCCCATACCCGTTTACGAAATTTCTCCATAACAAAATTATTTAGCTCCTTGTTATTTGTGGGACAAAGATTGAGGTAGATATTCCATTTTTGCATCTATGTGTAGTTTTGTCTCATCCATGTTTTCTTTCTTTCACTTATGCCTTTATTGAAGATAACATTATGCCATCTACCTACTCTCATTTGCTCAATTCTTTTTAGATATCTTATAAGTTGCACCATAGCAATTACTTTGATGGGAGTTGCTCCTGTTTCACTCAACATAATCTCATAAGGTACCAAATTTTTTATCTTGTATATAAAACTTGATGGAGAGTTAAACACAAACCAAATAGTATAAATTCTTAAATGTTCATTATTTATGTGGATTGTTTATTATTTGTTTTAACAATGGGTATTTTAAATTTGGGATATTAGTTAATTAGTTTAGATGTATTTTAACTTTCAATTTATTTTAAATATTTTTATCTTTTTACCAATATAATGTTGTATATTATATATGGACAACAAAAGTATTCTGTTTATTCCATATGAGTAACATAAGTATTTTGTGGATGTTGTGAAGATTCATCATGTCACTAGCACGAATTAAATTGGGGTGAGGAGGATGCCATTCATACTTTCCAACCACTTGAGATATGCCTAAATAACATTATTTCGAAGAAAAAAATTAATCTAATTTCACTGATTCATATCTTGACAATAAATAAATAAATATATTTCATAAATTTATATTGGTATATAGTTAAACATTATATTCTATTTTTGATTAATTTAATAACATCTTGGGGATTTTGAGATTTTATATTTGATTAAAGATGGTAAAAAATACTAGAACATAATGTTAACATGAATTCAATTTTCATTGAGATATAATGTTATCTTGAATTAAAATTGTGGTATCACAAAATTATAGAAAAATTAAATTTTAGTGGCATTAGCAAATGAAAAAATTGTTGAATGTTTCTTATCCTACATTAATAAGGAATATATAGATTGTATAATCAACATTATAACAGGCAGGATTGATATGATGTTGTTGAGGCAGTGGAGTTCAATTTTGGAACCTGAATCATAGACGTGTTAAAACCATAACAATTCAATTGCAAGCTCATCCTTTTTCTCTATTAGAAGGAATACACATTAGATGGCTCTCAAGCCAAGGGAGGAGCCTCCACTTTCCGAAAAGCCCTTGCAGGTAAAAGAAATCACAAACATGTTATGCCTGGATCTACAGAAGGGTCCTCGGGTTCGTCGCAAGTACCAGTCCTAGGTCATAAATGGAAACAGGGTCTGTGAGGATATTGTATACCAAAAGTTATAACAAACACCTGATTTACCATTCCTTCAAAATGTTTGGAAGATCATTGCAAGCGGATGCGTGATCATGCTTTCATATGAAAATTCATTGGAATTTGGCCAGCGGAATGGGAGCTTGAATGGTGGATTCATCAAACCAAGCAACCTAAAGGTGAAGTTGACCTGAGGTTGGGTCCTAAGGGGTTTTTTATGGTCATCTTTTCCAATCTAGAGGATAAAGAACGTATTTTCGCAGGTGGACCATACTTCTACAATAATGCAAGGTTATACATCTGCCACTTGGAACCTTGCTTCAACCTGAACAAGGAGGAATTTGTTGTAGCCCCGGTCTGGGTAAGGTTATATTCCCTCCCTATAGATTTATAGATACCTAAGATACTAGAAGGTATTGGACAGGCCCTTGGAAGGTTTGTCAAAGTATAAAAGGTTACCCGAAGAGGAAGGAATATGTCTTATGTGCACTTATGTGTCTACGTGAATATTTCTCAACCTCTCTCGAAATCAATAGAGATAGATTACCAAAGTGAATTATGGACACAGACATTAGACTATGAACATGTTCCTTTCTGATGTCGCATTTGTCATCAACATGATAATCTCATTCGGGAGTGTCCGCTGTGAAGACAGGTACTAGAGGCTGGCATTGACTTGGGGAAAGATGGATTCACTAAGGTCTCCTCCTGACAGCGCAACCAGAAGAATCAAAACTTGCCTAATATTATGTTGGTGGAAGATATAAATTATTTTTTTGCTCTCAAAGTTATGAAAGAAGATGGTAACAAGTTAAAAGATACCAATATGATAGAAGCAGTCTCAAAAAAGTAGGCGAAGCACAAATTGGTGGATGAGGTACCTTTCTTTGGCTTACCTAGATTTTATGAAGTTGCTTTGTTACTCACGCAGGACTATAAGGTTCTTTCTGAAGAAGAACATGGCCTAGTTAGTTTGATTAATGAATGGGCAGCCCAAGACCTCATGGTGTTGATGAAAGAGCATAGGGAATGGTACAGGAATGCCTATCTCTCTTGGAAAGCTAAAAGCTGAAAGCGCACAATCGCTTCGAAATGTTCATGAAGCTCAATCTCGTCAAACTTTCCAAGAGAAGGGTAAGGAGATATTTCTTAAATATTTAATCAAGGAGCTAAAAAAGAAAGATAAAAAGAATCACAAAGACACACCGCAGGATATGGAACGAGTGTTGGCAAATACCATTCAAGTGATAACCATATTGAATGTATCTCTCAAACCTTCGAACTTTTCTCAATGAAAATGCTATCCTGGAATATTCAAGGACTTAATAGCAAGGGGAAGCAAAGATATCTTCGAGACAAAATAAGAAAGAAGCAGCCACCGATTGTGATTTTGTAGAAAAATCAAAGTGACGGAGGATAAGTTAGCACCAGTTGCATCCTATTGTTGGACAAGATGTAAATCTATGGCACTGGAGCAAAGGGGAATGTTAGGGGTTTGTCAATCTAGTGGAACCCTAATGAGGTTGAATTCTAGGACTGGATGGCCACCACAAAAACCCTTACGAGTCGTTTCTATTATATAGGTACTAAGGAGTTTATTTTTCTAAGAGTTGTATATGGGGCCTCTTCCGTGAAGCACAAAGTACATTTTTTACAGCAACTCGCTCATATCAAAGGAATAATAGCAGATTCTTTGTGGATAGTAGGAGGGGATTTCAATCTTATCAGATCCCTGTTGGAGAAAAAAGGAGGGGTGAGAAGACTAGACCAAACATCAATAGATTTTGATGCTTATATACAACATTTGAGGCTTGTGGACACACCCACAACCAATGGATTATTTCACATGGAATAATAAGCAGGGAGGTCCTCATCAAATAACTAATCAACTGGATAGGTTCCTCCTGTCAAAAGGAATCCTACATAAAGAAATATTTTTTGAAGTTTTTATTTTGCCCTGCATGGGATCAGACCACTAGGCGATCATATTGGAAATTGACCTCAAAGAGGGACCCTCTAATCACCCACTTTGCTTTGAGCACTTTTGCCTACATGACCCTTTATTTGTGGAGCTTCTTAGAAAATGGTGGCTGGAGTTGCACATAAAAGGTCCAACTAAAATGAAAATGTTCCCACTTAAGTTGAAGGCTCTAAAAACTAGAATAAAATAATGGAATAAGCAAGTCCTTGGTAATATCTTCCAAGATAATCTACATCTGGAATAGAAAATGGCAGGAATACAATAAAGGATAATTCTTGAAGGATGAACTCTGGAATCGATAAAGGAAGAATGAACTACCCTCACCAGATTGGAACAACGCCGCAAACAAGAAGAAGAACTTTGGAGGCAGAAATCAAGAGTCTAATGGTTAAAAGAAGGGGAATGGAACACAAAATTATTTCATAACTCCATGATTCAACACATACACATAAAAAGAATTAAAATAAAAATAAATTTTTAACAATAGGAATAAAAATTAAAAAATAAATTCGATTATATCTCAAGAGGGGGATAGAAAATATAACACTCTGATATTGAGCAGGAATTAATTTATTATTATAAGGGTCTCTTAGCAGAGTCTTCATACTAAAGGCAACATGCTATCAATAATGTAATTCAACACATCCCAAGGTTGGTAACTAGTGATCATAACATAGCTTTGATGTGGTCAATCTCTTTTCTAGAGGTGGAGACGATGGTCATGAACATGCCAAAAAATAAGGCACGAGGCATTGATGGATATACTCTAGATTTATTTCAAGCCTGTTGGAGCTTTATGGGTAAGGAAATTCATGAACTAGTAGAAGAATCGTGCCAAACAATGTCTCTACATCCTACTCTCAATGCCGCCTTTTTTACCCTCATACCCAAGACAGGTCATTTAGAGAGTCCTCATAGTTTCCGACCAATAACACTTTGTGTTGTCATATACAAAATTATTTCATCAGTGATAGTCAATCGGTTGAAGCCAATGTTGTCCTCCCTCATATTGCCCACTCAAACTAGATTTGTGATGGGTCGTCAGATTACTGATGGTATCATAGTGGCACAATAAATTATTCACTCCCTCATATTGACAAAGCAGCTAGGTATAATAATTAAACTAGATTTTTCTAAAGCATATGATCATATCAATTGGAATTATTTATTCTAGGTACTTAGTGCTTATGGGTTCTCTAATAAATAGATATATTGGGTCTCCTCACTAGTATCCACAATTGTTTTTTTCAATCCTTATTAATGGTTCTCCTTCAAACATCTTCACTTTTTCTAGAGGCTTAAGACAAGGAGATCCCTTATCTCCATTCCTATTTTTTTCACAATGGAGGGCCTCGGAAGAGTTATTCAGAAATCTTGTTTGTTGGGACATCTACATGGACTAAGATTATATGGTCCAGAATTTTCTATTTCACATCAACAATATGTAGATGATGTGGTCCTTTATGGGCTACCCAAGATGAAATAGGGGCGACAAATCTCTAAAGTTCTCCAACTTTTCATGGGAGCATTAGGTACAATATTAAATAATGAAAAGACAATTATCTTTTTTTTAATTGTCCATATATCATTTAGGAGCAGTTGACTCTAGTATTGGGATTTTACAAAGGGTATCTCTCTTCCAAATACTTGGGGGTCCCTTTAGTCATTCACTATAATCAGGTTGCCTCTTGGGAGGATCTTCTCGAGAGGACGAGGAATAAGATCAACAATTGGATGTTCATAAATTTGAATTTTCCAAGCCAGTTTACGTTGTTGAAAGTAGTCTTACAGGTAATGCCAAATAATCAACTTGTTTGCATGCCTATTCCCTTAGTAGTGACTCAAAGATGGCAGAACGATGGCTTTTTGGGAATAATTTTGGCAATAGTTCTCGTGCTTATGGTAGCATCAATAATTTTTAAAAGCCTTGGTGCTTATACCTTGGTTGATTTTTGGAAACCTCAAACGGAGAACCAAGAATGGAAAGTGTGGAAAGAAAAGAGGGATTGGATAGACAATGATGAGAACTCCACATGGCAAGAATTCAAAAAATTATTAATTAATAGACCCATCAGAGTATCGCAGGATCGAGATATTCTGAGATGGGGACATCAATCATTCAATACATTTTCTATAAAGGAAGCATATTGAATTCTTGCAGGTGAACACACAGAAGCCAACATAGGGTTATGGAGAAACATATGGGATAATAAGAGCTGGAAAAAACTTCATAATTCCCTTTGGTTGCTTGCACATGGACGAAATCTCACATGGGATCACCTACGAAGAAAAGGCTATGAGGGATTGTCAATTTGTTCCCTATGCTTTCAAGAAGAAAAGACACCACAACACATTTTTATGAATTATAATTTTGCGCACAGTACTTGGGACATTATACTACAAGTTTTTCATTGTTTTGCGTTAGGGTCTAGTACAATCACAGATCTTCACTTTCATTGTTTTGAAAATAAGTTTAAAAATCCCATAGGCTTTAAATCTTAGCGTTTTGCTTGTAGATTTGTCGTATGGCACTTGAGGAAAGAGCGGAACCGCAGAGTATTTGATACTAACAAGGGATATTGTTGGTTTACGAGAGATTATAATCATGAATATTCGAGAAACTATAGTTATATCCTCTTTTACATGAGATGAATGGTTAAGTACAGAGACAGAGGATGTTAGGCCCCTATAATACTAGTGTAGCCCCCTTATTGTTATTACTAGTGTAGCCCCATTATTATTATTGTTAGTGTAGCCCATGTAATCCCCATATTATTATTATTGTTCCCCATAGAAGCCCACTATTGTTATTGTTGTGCCTTTACATTATTATTTTTATGTAGGCCCTGATTATATTGTGACCCCTTAGACTCCTATATATACCAAGGAGGTCTTGTCATTTGTATAATCCAAGAACTGTTCATTTATGTGATGTAAATGAGGTTTCACCCTCGAAGAGGCTATTTTTCAAGTTGTTGATCTATCTTTTCTTATGTTTTGTGAGATGGTTGCATAACATTTGGTATCAAGCTTTGGATTCTAGGGTTTCACTGCTTCAAATAGGCCATCTTAGAATTTTCACTATAAATTTATTTCTACAAAGATTCAGAAGCTAAAATTTTGACCACATGGATATGAAATCTTGGTGAACTTCGTATAAACATTTCAGATCTTGGTTCACTACATTTTCTTATATATGGTTTGAAGAATTTATGGTTTTTGCATGCTCTAGAATTCAATTTCAAACAGGTGGCCTAGGGAAAATTGTCACAACTTTCCTCTCAAAAATCAAATTTGAATTTTGTAAATTATGACTGAAAATACATGGACATTAGTTTCTCGTGTATCGATTTCATGGCCGAAGTTTGAAACAATGACATGTGGCATCCCATACAAGTTCGCTCTATTGAACCAGTCCATAATTAGGTCATCATGGGAGATTTGGCATAACTTTATATTGAAGAATCCAATATTGGTCTGACTTGTGGCGTTGGAAATAAGACTCAAATTGCTACTATAGGATTGAATTTTAGACCTTAGGAGGCCGAAATTTTAGAGATACAACAATTTCAATATCGAGTTCCAAAAACCAAGAAGAAAAAGGTGTGTATTTTTTAAATTTACATAAGTTTTGTTTTAAAAATCAATCTGAAGTAATTCAAAGGGAATAATAAAGCATAGATATCATTATTGGATTCCAATATGCCTCGAAAAAAAGAAAAAAAAAATTGGAAACTCCTAGAAAGCAACCAAAAAGCTATACTATGACACATGAAGAAGAGGAAGAAATGCAACATGATATATCAAAATTACGCGACCAAGTGTCACAAATTTCTCTCTCGCAAAAGAGTAACCAAAAATGAAATGGGAGCTAAGATGGATGATTTGAAAGCAAACATGGAAGGTTTGAAGGATGGATTAAAAGCATACATGAAAGGTTTGAAGGAAGGTTTGACAACGTTGCTACAAGAAATGCTTCCTAATGGAGAAAAGGTATTCCATGAAACTCATGATGAGAACGAAAGGAAGGTTAATCATGATTTTAGAGCCTCTAATTTTGGATTGAAGACAAACCCCATTCCAAAGATCAATATGATGAAGTTTGATGGCAAGGATTCAGTAACATTGATACTACATATGAAGCAATATTTTGATCTACATGACGTTCAACACACACAAAAGGTATGCATTGCATATTTATATTTAGAACCCAATTAGTTTATATGGTATCGATGGATTTTTTTCTCATAAATCAATTGTCACTTGGTCAATTTCTACGGAGGAAATGATTGCACATTATGGGGATACAAAGAGCAACACCTTCTTTAGCCAATTGATCAATCTCAAACAAAAGGGTTCAATGGCGAAGCACATTAAGGATTTCCAAAAATTGGATATCAGGGTAACTGATATTCCAAAGGAACATTGGATTGATGTCTTCATATGGAATTTGAAGGATAACATCCAACATGAGGTTCACCTTTGTGAACTTGATTCATTGGAGAAGGCATTTAGGGTGGTAAGAAGAGTTGAATGCAAAATTATGGCAACAAGAAAGTCTACCACTCACAATTATAAAGATGGAAGTGTTGTTGCTTCTATCCTCCCACAACCTAGAAGGTTGACACTACAACAATTGGAGGAAAAAAGATCACAAAGGGCATTGTCACAGTTGTGATATAAAATACGCTAAAGGTTATAAGGGTGTTGATAAAATTATTTTATATAGATTGTGAAGAGGAAGAAGAAAAGGAACAAGAAACATCAAAAGAAGAGGATATACACCACGGACCAACCCCAAAGAAAGAAGAAATGAATTTGACCACATCTTGTAATGCATTGGCGGGAATTACCACTCCTCAAACTCTCAAGATAGAAGGATATATCAAGAAGAAAAAGGTAATAATGTTGATTGATTCATGTAGTACCCATAATTTTATTCATTGTAAGATAGCCAAGGAATTGAAATGCTTTTTATATCCAACACCACAATGTTAAGTGATGGTTGCAAATGGAGGAACTATAAATTGCTCTTTAAAGTGTCATAATATCAAGCTAACCATGGGGGAATATATATTGAATAGTCCAATGCTTTCCATTCCAAGGGATGGTGTTGATGTTGTACTAGTAGCCCAATGGTTACAATCTTTGGGGACAATAGTTTTTAATTTTCAAGAACTTTTCTTGAATTTTTTTTGGGAAGGAAAGGAAATTGAACTAAGGGGTATTGAAGGGAAACCAGGGAAGGTAATCAACTCTAATGGCATGGAAATTTGTTTGAAGAAAGAACAACAGGGTGTAATTTCACAATTATGTTCACTAGAGGTTGAAACATCGAAATCATCTATTTCTCCAGATCTCCAAAAAGTCTTGGACAATCATTCCAAGGTATTTGAGACTCCCAAAGTCCTCCAACCCATTCATGATTATGATCATGCTATTCACTTGATTCTAGGAATTGTTCCTCCAAACATCGGACCTTACAGATATCCCTATGCTCAAAAGAGTGGAATTGAACGCATGGTTGTAGAAATGCTAGAGGTCAGTATAACTCAACCTAATCAAAGTTATTTCTCTACTCCAATAGTATTGGTGCAAAAGAAGGATGGATCTTGGTGTATGCGTCCGGATTATAGGGAGCTCAACAATCTCATTAATAAAGATAAATTTCCCATTATTATCATTGATGAATTGTTGGATGAATTGCATGGAACAAATTACTTCACAAAGTTGGATCTCCATTTAGGATATCATCAAATAATAATGAACACTGAAGACATCCTGAAAACAACATTCAAAACTCATGAAGGTTATTATGAATTTTTGGTCATGCTTTTTGGCCTTACTAATGCACCTCCCATATTTCAAGGTTCGAGGAATTCCATTTTCAAACCCACCCTTAGAAAACTTGTTTTAGTATTTTTTGATGATATACTAATCTACAACATGTCTTGGAAGGATCATATCCAACATGTTGATAGGGTGCACAAACTATTGGAGGATAAACAATTGTATGCAAAAACCTCCAAATGTTTCTTTGGAATTGTTGATGGTGATAGACCTGCCAACATTCAGGGGATCTCCCCAGTATGAAGTCCCAACTAAACCTCACACAGTTGGGTGTATGAGTTCCATTCGATATGATGGCTCGGTTGCCATTATCTTAAATATATGCCTTAGCTCTTGCTTGTTAGCACGTGAGAGTGGTTTACTTTGTATTCGAACAACGAGGTTCGCGTGCCTGGTGAGTGCTTAGTGTCGTTTGTGTCAAAGTTCTTTCACTGCAGAGAGAGAGGCTGGAAGCGAGTCTTAGGTTGAAAGGGAATAATCCCAACTCTACTAGAGACACATAACACAACACGACAAGACATGTGCAACTTCCAGCGGAGTAGTCCACATGGATGCGACAGTCACAAACACAAGGTGAATAGATAGTACGTACAACACCCAACGGAATAGTCCACACAAGTGCGATGGACGTAATAACAAGTTTATACGAATGGTTTTGCCGAGTGTCTGACGGGATAGCCCACACGGGCGAGACAACTTAAACAACTTAGACAACACATTTTCGTAAGCATATGTATTAGAAAACTGAAATAGTTCAACTATTTTAATACAGGTTAAAGCAACATGCATTACAAGCATCCAAAGAATAGTCTTACAAACGAATACAATACATGTGTGACAGTGTGTTGGCCTATTAACAGGCTTCTGAATTAAGCAAAAATTCCAAGACACATTTGTACACCATTACATCACTAACCCCGATAGCGGGGTGTTAGAGCCACTACTCGCTCCTCAAAGAAAAGATTACAGACTCTCAAGGCTATGTGGGAGGAACCAAGGAGAAACGTCCTTTGCATGTACAAATGAGGGGTATTTATTACCAAGGGTGAAACTGACCCTCATGACTGTTTGACTTCCCTCATGATTTTTTGACTTACATGTCGGTCTTGGACTTCCACATTGCATTCCATTGATTACAACAGTATGGCCCACAATAGTGATGTGGCCGAGATGACTCATGATACGACTCAACAAGGCAGTGTTGGTATGTTCATGTTGTTGGTGGTATCCATGTCGAGTTCCAATGCTGCTGAATGATGGATGTGCTCTTGGTGTATCATAGCTTCACCTCCGCATGGCAAGGTGTGTGGAGTCTTCGATGGTCTTGGTGTTCACTTGATGTTGCATGTGCACATCTCTCCTTCGTTTATACTTTGGCATGCTTCATATGTTCGCTCGTTCACGAAAAAATATCCTTACATGTGTTCTTTGTTCGTCCATTCGCGAACCAATCTCCTCGCAAGCACTCCTTTTTCATCTTGTTCGTCATCACTTCATGTCTCATCCATGTACATGTATCTACAATCACTCATGACGAGATGACATCAAATCCATATATCTTGTAGCCTACCATGATGCACTATCTTTCTCTTTTGGATGTAGGTGACCGAGAGAGAGGACTAGGCTCTGAAATTGTGTTGAGCACATTTTGAGTCGGGTGCGAGCTCCAGGCATTGTCGGTGAAAATTGCACAGATGTCACTAGGAGGCTGAGATGGGTAATCTGGATCAACAGTGACTGTCCGTGGGATCTGGCTCAACTGGATGGTAGATCTGCGCAATTTTTCCAGGGAGGTAGTGTAGGCAACATAAGAAAAACCTTCGAAGTCAATTTCATTCAGTCCATTGCGGCAGAGAAAACTTCAAAAGGTAAGAAGAAGGGGAAAGGTAAAAATAAGGCCGATCCACTGAACCAAGATCCTCATAAGCCTCCTGCCGATGATGATTCTGAATGCAAACCTAAGTATCCTTGTCTTATCTGTGACGATGATCACTACACTAAAGACTGTCCTCGACAGTCTGAAGTTAGTCGTTTGCTTAAGCGGACTTCAGGAACTCTTGTTGTACTTAAAGAGCCTTTTCCCTCCGAGCAAACTCAAATGGTTGTCAATCAACCTCAGTCCTCTTCCACTTTTGGCTCCCAAGTTTTTATGGTTGGGACTATCCCTATTCATGTGAGTACTCGATCGAAAGAATATCCTCTGTCTGCTGGCAAAGAACCTGAAGTACCTTCTAATGTTCCTTCGTCCAGTTCTGGCCCCCCTCCATATTGAACGGCCCAACACCGAGTCTGTCATTAGACCTCCTACTAAGGGAGTTCCCTGGAAATCTTCCTATAACCCTAATGATCGTGCCACGCAACACTGTAGTATTGTTGAAGACTTAGCCCAAGCTCCTTCGGCTATGTCCACCTTAGAAGTTCTCCAGAGTTGTCCCCCCCAATGGAAGTCTCTATTATTCGCCATTGGTGGCATTGATCTGGCCGAATTGGAGTTGATTACCTTCAATATTGAAAACTATGTCTTGTGATTGCCTCATCAAATCGCTTTTCTCTTTCAAGCCATCATTAACTCAAAGAATATTCATCGTACTATTATTGATGAGGGCGCCTTCACTTGCATCATGTCTGTTGCTTGTTGGAAGGCCATCGGTTCCCCATCTTTGAGTCAATATCCTAATACCTTTGAAGCCTTTGATGGAAGAGATTCCTGTCCATTTGGTATTCTCCACGTTTGCCTATCACCCCGCAAGGGAAGACAATCAACGTCGAAGTCGAAGTTGTTGACGCTAATTTAACGTCAACCTTTTGTTCGGGCGAAACTGGACGTATGCTATGCGTGTCGTGGCTTTGTCATTATTTCGTGTACTTCGTTTTCCTCATCAAGGGAAGATTGTCATGGTTGATCAACTATCCTTCTTCACTTCCTCTTCCTTGGATGCCAATGTTTTGTTTATGGAGCATACTAGTATTCCCTATGAGAGTGTGGATGCTTGACTCTTTAAAGATCCTGCCCTGATTGGTATTTTTTCACTCCCACCTCATAATGTCGCCTCAGTTAATATGATTTCTATCAATCCTAATCCCTGGGTGATTCCCCACATCGATCAGGTGGATTCATGGGGTGAGGTTATGCCGTTGAGCCCTGCAGAGCTCAACTATGTTGAAATTGTTTTGGCTTCGGTTTCATCCTCTAATTCTGCTCCTTCGAGCAGATCTCTTGACACGTATGTGCAATCCCCTTGGCTTGGAGACCTTGTTTCTCTGGATCTATTACAAGAGAAATTTCCTTCTGATGAGGCAATTCTTGAGACTATGTCTTTTGAGGATCCTCCTTGGCTCGATCATCACCATCGTTCCTCATTTCTCCTAAGCCATGTGGCCATGACTGCTTGTCTAGGTAAGTTTGCTTCATGTGTTCCTTCCCAGCGGCTTCAAATGCCTATCTTGACTCATGAGGTTTTTTCTGAGGGGAATATGGGGAATTTTACTCAAACCATGCCCATCGACATCTTTGTTAAACCAGGGATTGTTGAAAATATTCACATTGGAGTTACTTGTTCTCCTGAGGAGATCTAGCTTTACACCGACCTTTTCAAAGAGTTCTGTGACGTGTTCGCCTGGTCATATGAAGAAATGCTCAGTATTGATCCAAGTATTGTGGTACACGAGATACCTACGTACCTTGGTACAAAGCCAGTTCAACAACGTTTATGCCCCGTGCACCTGAGAAAAGCCATGGCTATTAAAGGAGAAGTTGAAAAACTTCTCAAGGTAGGGTTTATTTATCCCATCCCACTGACAGACTGGGTATCTAACATTGTCCTTGTGACCAAAAAACAGGGGACTATTAGGGTTTGTGTTGATTATCATGACATCAATCGCGCATGTCCGAAAGATAACTATCCTACTCCCTTTATTGACCAGCTTATCAACAACTCTGCTGGGAGTGAGATATTTTCTTTTATGGATGGCTTTTCTAGTTACAACCAGATCAATATTTCGCCTGCCGATCAACACAAAATTGCCTTCATCTACCCATGGGGTACTTTTGCTCACAAAAAGCTCTCTTTCGACCTGAAAAATGTTGGTGCAACTTTCCAGCGAGCAATGTCATATGCTTTTCATGACATCCGACACATTGTTCAGCTGTATCTGGATGATCTTTCGGCTCATTCAGTTGAACGCACTGACCATTCGAACCACCTCCGCCAGATTTTTCTTTAATGTGGACATTAACGTATTCATCTCAATCCGCATAAGTGTGTCTTCTGTGTCGAATCCAACAGACTTCTTGGGATTGTCATTTCTAAAGAGGGCATTCATCTCAATCCCCTCAAGGTTGATGCTATTCTGAATCTCCTGCCTCTTGCTTCTTTGCATAAGTTGCAGAGTTTGCAGGGGAAGGCCAATTTCCTACGTCGTTTTATCCCTAACTATGCTAAGATTGCTAAAGGTTACACACGTCTCCTTAAGCATGACACTCCATTTATTTGGGATGACATCACCCAAAGGTCATTCGAGCAACTCAAAACAGTTCTTGTTTATGCTCCCTTGTTGCGTCCACCCGACTATCATCGTGATTATTCGCTTTATCTAGCTTATCTAATCTGCGTGGTGCTCTCTGTAGCACACGACTACTCGGACCACACGTCTGAGAAGTCGGTGAATCCTGCCTGACACCCCTGCTGTGTGTCATTGGTACTGTCGAGGGACATCCTCGAATCTCGTGTAATCAGGGATTCCCTTCATCAATCCCTCCAAGTCTTGAGTGATCTCATCCTCTATATCTCCCCTAGGAGGAGGAATCTCAAACTCCCGCTCGCCTCTCCGAGAAATCGAGGACAAGCCTACATGCCTTTTCAGCCCAACATCTGCCAGATTGAAACATAGTGATCAGAACATATATATAAAATGATAAAAATTACCAAATCATTAAAATCAAAATTTGTTACCTCTGTGCTCTTAGTGCTTCCTAGGGGGAAGTACTAACTTCGGATCGCCCCTGAAATCTAGCCCAGTGTATGCCCAGTCCTTGAAAATGATAAGCTAGCGGTCAAACCACTGGGAAAATTCAGGTTCCAGGACATATGCTGACCCCCACCTCCTCTGGGCATCTACAGTGCCCACCGAGTCATCCTCGGTTCTCGCAGAGTTGACCATGCTACAACTACTCCCTGTCTCTGAAAGATAGGAAGGCGCTCAAGGATGAATAATACCAAGATGGACCCATATCCTAATTTTTTTACATCCCCTCAGTGGCACTTTGTTAATTGTCATTTCATGTTATCAGCCACGGTCTTGGCCCAGTTGAAGACAGTGCGATCCATGTAGTCGGTGGCCAGTCGCAGTTGGGTTTTGGTGGCCTTGTGAGGGGCCTGTGAGCCAGCCGCTCTAGTAATGGTCGAGAGAAGGACACGGAGAGACAAGTCTCTGATAGTAGCAATCTTGAGATTTCCGCCCTTATCTGACTTCTCTGCCTCTAGACACATCCTTCCCATCATGATGTCCATAGTTTCTCTAGTGATCTGAGTCCTGATCATGCGAGGCCTTTCCCCCCTCCGCGACAAACCTATCAAGAAATAGATGTTTGTTGCCTCAATCTCCAACTCCTGCCCTCGGATTATGAACTTAGCCTCATTCAGATTCCAAACTTCAATCAAATATTGGAGTAAGTCTTGTTGTGCACTCAGACTAGGCACCATGAAAAATTTTAGCAGACCACAATTCCGGAGCACGTCCATACATTCTTGGTCTCACATGGCTAGTTCATCATCGCCAATATGCTCTCATTCTTTCCACTCAATCACCATTTTTCTTCCTACACACACACATCAAGGATTATAAATACTTTGTTTGCCTTTAAAATCCAAAGAAAATCACCCGTTGAGAAAAATTGGGATCTTCCCGAATTTTTCGTGTATTGTCGTGAAGACCCCGTTTTCTCCTCGTGGAATATTTCGGGTCGTCACGGTCCCGAGCTGGCAACTCGCGACGACTACCGAGCATATGCCAGCTCTAAAACCTTCCTTAGAGGCAGCTCAAACCATAAAAAACAACAAATTATCTATGAAAAAATGCAGGAAAACGATTAGAGCTTACAAGGACTGAATGAATTTGCTGACAGGCTGCTAATCTTTCTCTAGTTGACCATTGAAATTTTGAATGCACGAGGGTAAATTTTTAGCTCTGAGGTAAAATAGTGAAAAGTAATTTGTTTTTTACAAAATGACTCTTTTATAAGCCTTTTTTGTCAAATTAGGGTTTGTAAATTAGGGTTTTTTACTATTTCATGTATTTTTATATCAAAGATGGATCTTACACTTGTTTTGTGTAGCAATAGGTTTTGCGAACCCTAGTGACTACCCTGCAAGTTGTATTTTATACTTTTTTGGACTCGGTAAAAACACAAAAAAGTCCCTTTGGAGTTGTCTTTAAGCTCTTTTCTGACTCTCGAAACATGAAAAGATCGTGAGGTGTCATCTACCTAATATATGTTTACCCTTTTTTCGGGCTGGGATAAATTAATAAGAAAAAGGTATACGTTAATCTTTCATGGTCAATAGGTTCCCTTGGATATTATTTTCTACCTTTTCGGGTTCGAGGGACAAATATACGAAAAGGGACCTTGGGAGTTTTCTTTTCCATGTCTTTTTCAAACTCTGTAAACATGAAAAAGACTATGATTTTTACCTATGTCGGACTCGTTAAACCCTGACGACATTGGACTTGTCATCATGACAAGATCGAGCTTCTCCCTCCTAGGGCTCGTTAAAACTCACTAGGTCGGATTCATCCAAAGGATGAACTTACATTACAAGCATATGTTATCCCATTCAAGCTTGAGTTTCAAAAATAATTGGGGTACTCACCATAAATGGTGGGGGGAAATTTGGAAACAGTCTATTGATTGCGTTAGTTATTACGGTAGCTTGTCGCTCTTGGACATCGACACTCTTTCTACTTCGTGTCGAGTTGGGATATCCTCATTTTATCATTGGCCTTCCAGGTTTTGGGTTATTCATTTTGCCTCATTCCATCTGATCCGTGCTGCATTGTCATGACCTTTGATCCCTTGGTACCAAAATGTTGCCAAATTCTAGAGTCGTGTCGTCGATATGTCGAAGAGCTTAATCCCTCTACAGTTTGTAGCCTTACACACCTTCCTCAAATTCTCTATCTCATTCACAATCATCTTGTTCCTTTGTCTCGCATCGATGATGTGGTAAACATTATGGCCCTCGTTCGACTGGTCGCTTCCTGTCGACTTCAGCTCATTATCTGTGAAGTTGACCTAAAGACTCCTTTCTGGTACCTTGGAGCTTGCATGCCTCAACGGCAAGTTCTTCGTACTCGATGACAGGCTTACATCATTGGTCTTGGATTAGGTGATTTCACAAGTGTTCGACTCCAGATCATTTATTCACACTTTGTGGATTGTACTAGCAGTACCTTGAGAACCATTGACATTACTGGTTGTTACACAGTAATTTGTCACTGCCTTCACTCCCAGTCCATCTACTGTGTCATGTGTCTAAGTTAAACATGCCCATGTTGAACAAATGCTCTATGATCATGCCAATTGACTCACTTTTCCTAAGTTATCTGCCTCATCGCGGCTATTGGCTTAATGAATGCGCTGAAAAGCGCTCGTAAACGGTCCATCTGCGCTGCCAGCGCGAAAGTACATCTGATTCCTGCGATGGCCTGATTTTATGCACCAACGCGGGGCTATGTGTTGACTTCAGCGATGATCTGACTGGCTACACTGATCACCAGCGATGTCAGCGCTGAATATAAGTTATGTGCTCGCAATGATCCAGATTGGGCGAATTTGTTCCAACAATCGACCTTCCAAATGACTCCAGACCTGGTTGTTGGCATTGTTTATGTCGCCTTTCCCTCCCTAGTATGGCAGTTCCGTCAATTGTGCTACCTTTGTTTGGGATAAGCTCACTCTTCCACATTTCATGGAGACTCCTTCTCCTATTTAAACTCTCACCATTGCTATGCATTGCTATTTTTTCTGATAGTTGGCTAGTTGAGCAGTGTTATTAGTGTTTGTGAGTTTGCTAGATAACTAGTGTGAGAGTGACAAGTGTGGGATTGTTGATAGCTTGTGGAAGGTTGTGAAGTGCCCTTAATATTGTGCAAAACTTATGAGTGAGAGAGCTCTTGTATGTTGGGAGATCCATCTTCAAAGAGTGAATGCTTGAAGAACATGCTGGCTGGACCCTTCTGAGAAGGCTTGTGACGTCAAGACTTTGGTTGTAAGATGACTCTTATTTCATTATTAATGCAATCAATGATGTTTTCCTATGTCTTGTATGTAATGTACTTGATAGCTCATGACTTCTTGACTTTGTGAGTAAATAGTTCATTGTTGTTTCCGTTACGTGCTTTGTTGTATTTCCTTTGCTTTGTTTCAGGTTGATCACTCGTTGAGGAGAAGGAAGTGGAAGCTAGAGCAGCGCAACGGAACTCCATCGACCACCGATTGAGATAGGTCTCCAACTTTAACTGTTTAAGGAAAGCTATTGTTGATCTGTCCTTGTTTGTGACTAGACCCACTCTAGGGCTAGAGGGGTTGCCTCTGTCCGCAGAGGGAACACTTTCCTGCATCACACTAGTTGTCTCTCTCGCGCTTGTTAACGGTTCACATCATTGGCTAGTAATCAAGTGATTTTCTAGTGTGTTCGACTTCAACACATCTATTCGCATATTAGAAATTGCACAGTGGTTAGGTTGGGATTCAAGACCCTGGGCTCAGATTACACAAGTCTAGGTTGCGTGGATTGATTTATACATGACTCTTTTGATTGGATGGTTGCGACCATACTTGAGTCTTTTTTATGGTCGTTCTGATTGGATGGTTGTGCCCATACCACAAACCATTTGTATTTATCTTCTGGATGGTTGCGCCCATGCCTTATGCACATGCATTTCCTTTCACTATGTACTCATGTATCAGAGATATTAGTTGTACTTGCGTCTGTAGGTTCTCCATGAGGACATTCTGTTTCAGCTATGGATTTGTAAAGCATTTCACCCCTCCCACTCTCTCTACCTTCATGCTTTAGGGGGAATCTGTTACACAGTAATTTGTCACCGACTCTACATTCCTTGATCCCGGATACTGCCAGTCCATGTTACTGACCTCTGTGCTGTGTCATGTTGCCAACTATGTGTCATTACCTTCCTTGCAATATTAGGAAGAGTGTCTCATTTCATTATCCCTAAAGAAGACCCTTTTCACCTAAGTTTCTGGGTCATTTTGAGTCAAACGTTATCCTCCTCGCCAAGATTGGAAAGTTAACACTAGTCCTGGCGAAGTCTTCCCTCTATCCCTATGTTGCACCCATGACGAGCCAAATTTGGCAAGTTTTTCAACTACTCGTCGAAACTTCTAGATGAAATGGCTTCATGGGTGGTCCTAGGGTTGGTTGTTGGGTCAGTTGAGCTCGCCTTTCTCCTCTGGGATAGTTGTTCCACTTTTCGTGCAACCTCCCTAAGAGATAAGCTCTTCCTTCCTTCTCTTATGGGACCTTTCCCTCCTATAAATATCTCCTCCATGAATAACATCAGCTAGCTTGGATGTAATGGAATGATAGCTACATGTAATTTGATAGTTTCAAGTTTCTAAGAGAGGAGTAGAGGTAGAGAGTGTTATTGGAGTGGGGAAGTAGCCTCATTTGTATTTTGATTTTAGAGATGCTTGAGTAGAGTTAGCTTGAGAGCTTTCTAGTATCAACCCTTTTGGATAGAAGAGAGAGTCATATGTTCCCTTGGGAGACGGTTCACAAGTAAATGCTTACAAAGACATACCGACAGGACCCTTCAAGGAGGCTTACGAGGTTCGTGCATTAAATTATATGTAGATAACTTGAGGTTCCTTGACTCTTCAAGTAGATTGTTTGGTTGTTTTCTATTTGTGTTTATGGTGTTTCTCTACATGTTGTTTTCAGGTATGAATGACTAGAAGAACAAAGAGCTGGACCAACATGACGAGGACTTCATTGAACGTCAGATTGAAGGTAGGTCTTCATAACACCAACTTTATAAGGAATTTTTCTTTGGTATTGTCTGTGTAGTGACTAGACCCACTCTAGGGCTAGAGGGGTAGCCACTGTTCGTAGAGGGAACTTACCTGTGTTAGAAGCTGGCAGTGGGCTGCGGGAGGCTGCAGGCAAAAATTGTGCAATTTTTCTAGGGAGATGGCAGCGAGCTGTGGGAGGTTGTTGGCAAAAACTACGTAGAGATGGGAGGCTAGCTTGCTGGACACCCCTGCGCAGTTTCTGAGCTAAGCGGGATGCTAGGAAATTGGGAAACTACTCTTGAAAACTATGCAGTTTTTAGGATGAGCAGCAGGTTGGATGATAGGGTGACTGGCTGGAAAAACTGTGCAATTTTTTAGTGTTGTGCAGTGACGGGCAGCAAGTGTTTGTTTGGCATGTCTGTGCAGTTTCTTTAGTTAGTGGAAGTGGGCATGCTAGGCAACTTCTACGCAATTTTTTGGAGGAGTAAGGCCTAGGATCACTGCCTGGTCAAACTCTGTGGTTGACCAACTATAGGCTTGGTTGATGTGCTTGCAAGTAGCGCAGAATGATATGGCTTGCTGGGAAACTTCTGCATTGTTCTAGGTGATAGTCAATCAAGTCAATTCCAGGATTCCACAGCAAAAACTACCTGGGAGGTGACCTCAAGCTCCGCGCAATTCTAGGCAGCAGTACATGTTCACTGAGGGCTGAAACTATGCAGTGCAGCTCAACGGAGGTCTGACTATTGGGGTTGGTCTGGTCAACATAGCTTCAACAAAATGACTAAGTGTCTGAATGAGTGACTTCATACATGCATGACCTTGCGAACACACACTCAACATCACTTGACGACAAGACACCTCAAACCATTAAGAAAACATACACTTAGTGTGACTAATTGATGGTGTGAGCAACAAACGTGACACTTGTGATAGATTGTTGAACGACTGCGACGACACTTGCGTGACCGTGCATACAACTTCATGTGTGAGTGTGAAGAATGTTTACATAGCGAATACAACTTGTGAACATGAAGATGGACCTTATGCATAGCCAAAACATGGTTGCAAGCATGACATTGTGAAAATCATGCAAAAAGATGACCGATGAACGGTCAAGTGAGGAGGGTGCAAAGATTCAACACAGGCTCACGGAATGAACCCGAGTGCTTGCAAACATCAAGGAAAAATCCAAGGAAGGCTCCAAAAATGGATGGAGGCCAAAATTTTGGTGGTTGTTGCAATTGCTACAACACTTGGTGACACACTGGTTGAATTCCAACTTCTCTGTTTTGGTCCTTTGACAGCACAGGACCTTGGTCTTTCAGGGAGTATTGAATTGTTGTGTGGGTTACTTTGGCTTCCTCACTTACCCCATGGATAGACATGGTTCACCTTTCACCAACTTAGTCAAACACAACAACAAGTTTCAGCTTGATCACAGTGTTTCAAAATCGGGAAGGGTAGTTTGGCTTGCGATTTAAAAAAAATTGGAGTACAAGTTTTCATCTCTAGTGTTTCTTTGCTGCCAACAGGCTTGGAGAATACCCCCGTGGAGTCATGTAGGAACACACGCATTTCTCCAGTGCCAACGAGCCTAGTTAGTGCCCCGGTGGAGTTGCATGCTTCACCTCTCTATGCAAGAATCCTTTTTCTTCTTTCGCCTTTGTATTTTTAAGAGGACTGTGCATAGGCACTTATTTATTTTGGGGGTGGAAGAGGGATCCTAACTTATTGAGAGCAAAAGAGGTTGTTCCTTAAAAGAAGCATGTAAGACCTTTGACATAGGTTTTCTCGTTTGGATTTTCCCCTTCTCCGTTTCTACTAGTTGGATGAGCTTGAACACACAAAGCAGAAGGTTGAGTACAGGCATGGGGTTTCCCAGTGTGGACACAGGTTCATCGTTGGACCCAAGCTTCCCTTGCAGACGGCTTGTATTTTCTATTAAGACTTCATCGGTCGAAGGTTATAACCAACCATAGAGAATATGGACGCCGGTCTGGCTAAGTGTTGCAGTGTCACAAGACTCTTTAGATCTCAGCCACATACTCATTCAAAAGCCAAATCTCAGTAGAGGGCAACACTTATTTACAAAACAAAAAAATAACATGATATTAAGCAAACAAAACAAAGCAAAGCAAAAATAGTAAAGTAAAGCGAAAAGACAACAAGCAAGCAAACAAGCCAAACCAAGTCAGCAAGCAAACAAACATGCAAACCAGAAAGCAAAAACAAGCAAGAAAGCAAACACTACTCCTACTCCTACGCTAAATGGTCGGGGTCATGTGAAATGAAATTTCCAGTGAAGCCACCGTAGGCATACTCGACCTACGACCATAAAGATACAGGCGATTAAAATAGATAAAAAATAGTGTGCAATAGAAAATACAAAATCTTGACAAACTTGCACACAAGAGAGAAGGTCTCACCTGTGGGCAGAATGATGTGTCGCAACCACCCAACATTGTCATGCTTACCTCTTCGGTCACTACCGCTTTTCAACAAACCTCGAAGGCATCCTGTGAGTGTGTGTTCTTTTGCACCAATTTTCTTAGCCAGTGTGAGGAAGGACTGAAGCTTGTTACCTGCAACATGATTAGCAAAGTAAGATTGTTCCATCCATTCAGTGATTGGATCATAAAATTCATGATGGTTGTTTTGAAAGACTCGTGATATTTGAGAGGATGGGTTCCTGATTCGAGAGAGGAGATCACGATGGGAATTTGGTACAGATAGATAGATCTGATCATTCTTATTGGTCATGTCAAGACAGTGAGGACCTGCCATAGTCATCAACACAGGCTGAAGTACCTCACTTACCTGATAGAAGTCTGAGGAGAAAGATGTTACACGGTGAAGATCATAATGTACGAAGTGACTTTCATTGGATGTACTATTGGGAAAATCATAAACTGCATGACAATCACCCAAGATAGAAGAAATATCAGACGAGTTGGTCGAGATGCCACATTCCCAGTTCGTTGTGTGCTAGATATGACAGAACACCCACCTACAACTGGTGAAAATTGTGCAGGCATCATGGTCATCACATAAATGTAGAAAGGATGCAAACACTTTGAATGTGTGAAGCCAGTTGGGGTGTGGTGAAGTGAGAGTAACCTGATTCATGTGATATGTTGTGCGCTCGTCATCACACAGGGAGATTGCTGGTGTGATGAGCGGGAATATTTGACGTGCAAATTTGCAAGAAGATCAAGGAGCTGATCACGAGAGAGAACATTTGATAAGTATGATTCCAGACAAAGAGAGTCTTTGAGATGATAAACTTCACAGTTCCATTGAGAGGCAGACACTCCCAACCCAAATTGGATGTAAGAGAAGTGCATGAAGATGGACATGCTGTAATAGACTCGTGGATTCGGTTATTAATGAAATTTTGAAATATCACACCTGGATTAGTAAATATTTTTTACACAAGGGTCCATATCAAGTGCAACCATGTAGATAGGAAGGTTTAGCATGAGACACGAGATTTGATTTGGTTTGAGGGTCTTACCAAAGTAGCGAGGTCTTGACATAACCATCAATAGACATTGAAGTGCCTCGACCCCTTGACATGTCCTTCCATAACTGAAAATTTGCATTTTGAGATGTGAACCAGATCATGCATGGCTTAAGGTTGGTTGTTGTTATTGATTTCAAAACTTCTCTTAAGATGACAACCATCTCTGTCACATACCTCACCATTTTTTCCAGCTTCAGCCAGCTGATTTGACGAGTTGTCTTCATGCAACATAGAAGATGATGACGAGTGGGAAAGGTAATGTGCATTAAGACTGTTCTCATCATGGACAACCTCACTGCCTGGTATCGATCGCAGAGATAACTCATCAGATGAAGAAGCAAGAGAATAGGGATTATCTCCACCTCATGTAGATGTGTTGTGAATGGTAGGACACACAGGCAAGTGAGGTGCAAAGGAAGTTTTGATATGGACGTCTGCTTTGACTGGTGCACATTCTAGATCTAAGTTAGAGTGTACATGAGAGAAAAACAGATCGCATGATGTGCTTGGGCGTTCATCACAACATACGGAAGCATGGGAGTGATGGCAACCCAAGGTTGGAGGTTGATCAAAAGAATTAACTGTGCATGATGTTTCACCAAGATTAGCGGATTGAGAGTCGATCAAGAATGGAAGCTCAATGGCTTGATGTGAACCATTTTGAAACATAGAAGAGGAATTGATTGTGTCTTCACCTTCCTACTCATCCTCCTGTATAATGAGACTGCCTTGCACATGACCGCAAGTTGAGCAAGCAGCTTGAGAATCAAGAGAATGCACATAGCTAACTTGTGAAGTGGATTGATCAAGCGAGTCATGGTACAAGGAGTCATGGCTTGTAGATGATGGAGGATAGTAGAGACGTAGATTAGATTCAAGACTTGGGTTATGAACGGTGATTTCCTCTTGCAAAATGGAGGAATGAATCTTCACCATAAGTTTTCTGAGCCATTACGAAATTTCCTCCATGGGAGCAAGAGACGACTAAGAAGATGAGTTGGGAAAATGTTGTGTAGATTTCTCATCTTTGCGACCACTGCATAGATTTCTTATCTTTGTGACCAGTATGAGCAGGAACCTGCTTTGAGAATGGAAAGAGAGGAGGACATAGAACAAACGGGGTGTTGGGCTCCTCCTCTACAAACTAAGGGGCCTCATGATCCGCAAGAGCCAAGGGAGAAGGGAAATCAGGAGCTTCACCGTGTCGAGAAACATGAACCAAGCGTTTCAACTCTTGGCTCATGAAGTCAAGGTCCACAAACAGTTTGGGAATTTCATGACAGAGGTGAAGTAAGTGTGTAGAAAAGTCCTCAACCGATTCACCATGCTTCTTTCTTAAATGAGAGATTCTTTCATAGACATCTTGGTGGTTACACTTATCGAAGTCTTGATGGAGCTCCTTGAGGAGGGTGAGAAGGGAATGGATAGAAGCCGGTGCAAGGTTATGACACCACTGATTAGCACAATCTTCAAGGGTGAGGAAGAAAAGAATGAAAACAAGCTGTTCACTATTGATTTCATGAGATTCACATAACTGAAGAAAATCATAAATGTGCTTGGTTACGGGCGTTCTGTCCTCACCATCAAACTTTAACAAGGACAAGTGATTGAGAAGATCATCGTGGATTGATAATTGATTAAGGGAGAAATAGGAGAAACACCTTGGGAGCACAAATTGTGTATGATCCATTTGGTAATAGATTCAAACCAAATGTGATAGGCTTAGCTTGTCATCTAACCCTTGTTCTAGCTCCAGAAATGGTGACGATGTTGGACCCACCAACATTAAGGGGATCTCGCCGGTATGAAGTCCCAACTAGACCTCACATCGTTCGGTGTAGGAGTCCCATCTGGTATGACGGTCCGATCACCATTATCTTAAAGATATGCCTTAGCTCTTGCTTGTTAGCACGTGAGAGTGGTCTGGTTTGTCTTCAAAAAACGAGGTTTGCGTGCCTAGTGATTGCTTAGCGCTGTTTGCGTTCAAGTTCTTTCACTGCAGAGGGAGAGGGTGGAAGTGAGTCTTAGGTTGAGAGGGAATAGTCCCAACTCTGCTATAGACACACAACGCAACAGGACATGCGCAACTTCTGATGGGTAGTCCACAAGGATGCGATAGTCACAAACACAAGGTGAACAGATAGCGCATACAACACTCAGTTGAATAGTCCACACGAGTGCAACGAGCGTTATAACAAGTTTATGGGAATGGTTCTGTCGAGTGTCCAACGAGATAACCCACACAGGCGAGACAACGTTAACAACTTATACAACACATTTTTGTAAGCATATGTATTAGAAAAACCTAAATAGTTCAATTTTTTTAATACAGGTTAAAGAAACATGCATTACAAGCATCCAAAGAATAGTCTTACAAATGAATACAATACATGTGTGAAAGCATGTTGGCCTGTTAACAGGCTTCTGAATTAAGAGAAAGTTCCAAGACACATATGTACATCATTACATCACTAACCCCGATAGTGGGGCGTTGCAGCCACTACTCGCTCCTCAAAGAAAAGATTACAGACTCTTAAGACTATGTGGGAGGAGCCAAGGTGAAACATCCTTTGCATGTACAAATGAGGGGTATTTATAGCTAAGGGTGAAACTGGACCTTGTGACTGGACGACTTCCCTCATGACTGTTTGACCTACATGACTCTTCAACTTTACATGACTCTTCAGATTTACACATGGATCTCTTGGACTTCCACGTTACATTACATTAACAAACAACAGTATGGACCACAATAGTGATGTGGCTGAGATGAATCATGACACAAATCGACAAGACAGTGCTAGTATGTTCATGTTGTTGGTTGTTTCCATGTCGAGCTGCACTGCTGCTGAGTGATGGATGTGCTCTTGGTGTATCATAGCTTCACCTCCGCATGGCAAGGTGTGTGGAGTCTTCAATGGTCTTGGTGTTTGCTTGATGTTGCATGTGCACGTCACTCCTTCGCTTGTACTTTTGCATGCTTCATGTGTTCCTCTGTTCGTGAAAAAATCTCCTTGCATGCGTTCCTTATTCGTCCGTTCGCGAACCAATCTCCTCACATGCACTCCTTGTTCATCCCGTTCGTTGTCACATCATGTCTCATCCATGTACTAGTATCTGCAATCACTCATGACGATACGACATCAAATCTAGAATTCTCCTAGCCTACCATGATGCATTATCTTTCGCTTTCATATGCAGGTGACCGAGAGAGAGCACAAGGCTTTGAAAATAGGTAGAGCACACCTCGAGTCGGGTTGCAGGCTCTAGGCACTATCGGTGAAAATTGCGCAGAGGTCATTGGGAGGCTGAGATGGGCAATCCGAATTAGCAGTGATTTTCCACAGGATTTGGCTCGGCTGGAGGTCAGATCTATGCAATTTTTCTAAGGAGACAGTGCAAGTAGCATAGGGAGAATGGCAGTGAAAATTGCGCAATTTCTTTAGGGAGCTCGCAGCGGGCTACGGGAGGATGCTAGAAAAAATTATGCAATTTTTTTAGGGAGCTAACAGCGGGCTGTGAGAGGCTGCTAGAAAAAATTGCGTAGACAGGGGAGGCTGGTTAGCTGGACATCCTTACACAGTTTCTGAGCTGAGCAGGATGCTAGGCAACTGGGAAACTACTCATGAAAACTACGTAGTTTTAAGGATGAGCAACATGCCGACTAATAGGGTGACTAGCTGGAAAAACTGCACAATTTTTTAGGGAAGTACAGTGATGGACAACAAGTTTTTGTCCAACATGTGTGTGCAGTTTCTTTAGTCAACGAAAGCGGGCATGCTAGGCAGCTTCTGCGAATTTTTTGGAGGAGTGAGGCTTGGGGTCACTGCCCAGTCAAACTCTCTAGTTGACCGGGTGGAGGCTTGGTTGATGTGCTTGCGGGCAACACAAATTGAGATGGCTTGCTTGGAAACTTCTGCGTTGTTTTGGGTGATAGTTAGTCAAGTCGATTCTAGGATTGCACAATGCAGACAACTCGGGAGGTGGCCTAAAGCTCTGCGCAATTCTGGGGAGCAGTACATGTTCACTAAGGGCTAAAACTTTGTAGTGTAGCTCATTGGAGGTCCGGTTGTTTGGGTTGGTCTAGTTGACATAGCTTCAACAAAATGACTAAGTGTCTGAACAAGTGACTTCTTACATGCATGACCTTGCGAACACACACTCAACATGACTTGACAACAAGACACCTCAAACCATCAAGACAACATACACTCAGTGTGACCTTTCAACGGTGCAAGAAACACGCGCAACACTTGTGATAGATCGTTGAATGACTGTGATGACACTTGTGTGAACGTTAAGTGAGGAGGGTGCAAAGACTCAACACGGGCTCACGGGATGAACCCGAGCGCTTGCAAACATCAAGGAAAAATCCAAGGAAGACTCTGAAATTAAATGCAGGCCAAAATTTGGAGGGTGTTGCATCCGCTACAAAAGGATTACAGGAGGTGGAATATTTGGGTCATATTGTATCTCATGAGGGTGTCAAGGTATACCTTAACAAAATTAAATCTGTTAAGGAATGGAAAATCCCCACAACCCTAAAGCATCTTTGAGGATTTATCAGATTGACAAGAAATTATCGTAAGTTTTTTAAGAATTATGTGAGAATAGCAACACCTCTAACATCATTACTAAAGAAATATGCATTTTCTTGTACTTCTGAAGCAACTAAGGCCTTTGAACATCTTAAAGAGGAAATGTGCCAAGCATGAGTCTTAGCTACATCAGACTTCACAAAAACCTTTATTGTGGAATATGATGCCTCGGGCAATGGAATTGGTGTTGTTTTAATGCAAGAAGGAAGACCCATTTCTTTTGAAAGTCGCCCAATCAAGGGAAAGTATTAACACAAAACTATTTATGAGAAGGAAATGTTGGAAATACTACATGCACTAAAGCAATGGTGACCTTACATAATGGGAAGACACTTCAAGGTAAAAACAGATCATGATAGTCTTAAATACTTTTTGGAACGAAGATTATCTTCAGAAGAGTAGCAAAAATGGGTCACAAAGATGTTGGGTTATGACTTTGAAATCATCTACAAAATAGGGGAGAAAAATGTTGTTGTAGATGCACTCTCAAGAAAGGATGAGGATGTGGAAGCATTTTTCTATGTCATTTCTATTATCCAACCTAATTGGATAGCTAAAGGAAGGGATGAATGGAAGTATGATGAAGAGATGTGGACACTGATTGAAAAGTTGCAACAAGATCCCAATACATCTGATACATTTATCTGGAAAAATCATTCATTATGGTACAAAGATTTCTTGTATCTGTGTAAGAATTCCCAACTCGGACAAAAGATTATTTTGGAATTGCACACCTTCGTCTTAGGAGGGCACCCAAGATTTTTAAAAACTTACCACAAGGTCAAGAAGGAATGTTTTTGGGATGGTCTTAAATCTAATATTTAGAAGTTTGTGACAGAATGTTTGGCTTTTCAACAAAATAAAGTTAAGATAATTAATACCCTGGGTTTGTTACAACCTTTAGCCATTCCAAGTCAACATTGGGAGGAGGTCCCAAAGGATTTTATCAAAGGTTTACCCAATTATAAAGGAAAAAGTGCTATCATGGCGGTGGTTGATAAACTTACCAATATGCACACTTTTGTGCATTACCTCGTCCTTTTAAATCCAACACAATTGGTATAGAATTTATGGAAATAGTTCAAAAGCTACATGGAAACCCAAAGATTATTGTAAGTGACAAAGATCCCATTTTCACTAGAAATTTTTGGACATAATTATTTTCTTTTCTTGGTACTCACTTAGCTTATAATCATCTTACCATCCTCAATCTGAAGGACAAATGAGATAGTGAACAAATGTTTGGAAGGATATCTTTGTTGCTTTGTATATGATAAACAAACAAAATGGGTCAAGTGGTTACCTCTAGTTGAATGGTGGTATAACACTTCCTTCAATACTGCAACAAAAATAACCCCATTTATGGCACTTTATGGATATCATCCACCATCAATCACATCATTTTTAAGAGATAATTTTAAGGCTTATGGAGTGGAAGATCACATCGAGCATCATCAACAAGTTCTTCAACTCTTAAAGGATAACCTCACTATGGAGCAGAATTGAATGAAGCAATAGGCATATCATCATCGTAGTGAAAGAAGTTTTGATGTAGGTAACTGGGTATTTTTAAGGCTACAACCATACAAACAAATGTCCCTCAAGCAAGCTAAGAAGGATAATAAATTATCACCCAATTATTATGGTCATTTCAAAGTGTTGCAAAATATTGGTACTATGGCATACAAATCGGAGCTGCCGACATCTTCCCGAGTACACCCAATTTTCCATATTCCATGCTGAAAGAAGGTTATCAGTGACAAGCTCCTAATTTAAACAATATTTCCAAAACTTGATGAAAAAGGAAAAATAATAGTGGATCCTAAGTGGTCACGGAAACAAGAACCCAACAACTACATAATCGATCAATTTCACAGTATCTCATTAAGTGGAAAAACTTACTTGCTAGAGATTCCACATGAAAGGATAATAATTTCATACAGAAGCATCCAAAACTACTCAAGCATTGAGGACAACACTTTTTTGAAGGAAAGGGGCATGTTAGGCCCCTATAATACTAGTGTATCCCCCTTATTATTATTGTTAGTATAGCCCATGTAATCCCAATATTATTATTGTTGTGCCCCATAGAAGCCCACTATTGTTATTGTTTTGCCCTTACATTATTATTGTTATGTAGGCTCTGATTATATTGGGACCCCTTAGACTCCTATATACCAAGGAGGTCTTGTCGTTTGTATCATCTAAGAATTGTTCATTTATGTGGTGTAAAAGAGGTTGCCCTCTCGAAGAAGTTTTTTAAGTTGTTGATCTATCTTTTCTTCTGTTTTGTATGTTGGTTGCATATCATTCACAAATATTCTCTTTCATTGTTTTGAAAAGAAGTTTAAAAATCCCATAGCCTTGTAAGCTTAGCGTTCTGACTGTGGAAAGAGCAGAACCGTAGAGCATTTGATACAAAAAGAAGGGGTATTGCTGGTTTACAAGAAATTATAATCAAGACTGTTCGAGAAACTATAGTTGTATCCTCTTTTACATAGGATGAATGGCTATGTATGGAGACAAATGATTATATGTTAAAAAACTTGGATATACATCCAAATATGTTCCTTTCTCCTTTATCCTCTAATGTTTTCACACCTCCACCAGAAAATAAAATTTTAACCTTTGATGGTGCATCGAAGGGAACCCTCGGGCCAATGGGTATGGTGGTATATTTTTCAATGAGAAATATTCACCATTGAATCTTTATTCATTTTATTGTTTCACCATAACAAATAACATGGCAGGGTTCCTTAGATTACAAAAATGTTTCAAAATAGTGGTTTGTGAGGGATATAGGTTGTTATAGGTCCATGGCGATTTACATATTGTCATACAATGTCTACGTAAGTTATTGTAGGCCCAACCGAAAGATCAATTAAGTCATAATTGGCGATTATATGGAATAAATACGAGCATAAAAAAACTACTCTCCCAATTTTAGTATATTATTCTAGACCACAAAAGGAGCTAAGGTAATAAGGTGGCAGACATCTTGGCTGACTGGGGTAGCCGATCTCTAGGCTTCACTTATGATAAAACTTGTTCGAATGTGGACCCTATAGAGGAGATCCAACGCATCCAACAATGTTTACAATAGGACCTGTCACAAGTTAGTGGTCCTATTCCCCATACTAGTCGGAGTATAATGTCATTGCTTGATTGAGTAATTCCATAAGAAATTATCCCCGATCGGGGTGAATTTATGGTATTAAATGTCATGAGGTCGCATGATTCACATGCGAAGGAGGATACTGGAGGATACGAAGGTGCCCCTGGGGATCAACACCCATGTCACCACTTGTCTGAACGTTAGCCATGTGTGGCAGCTATACTGTCCACAAGCTCAACCATGGGGTCGTTTGTCAAATCGTTTTAAACGAAAGTAGGTGGTATGCGAGGGAAGCCAATTTGACATTCCTTTCGCTTTAAACACCTGACCTTGATGCTGGTTATGGATGCACTATGCATGAAGATGGTGTTTAATGAGGATATTAACATGCATGCCAACAATCATACTTGTCCTCCTTTGCTTCTCCAGAGTTCAGGAGGTCTTTTCGGCTCTTGTCATCCATAGGTTATTGGTTATTTCTATAGAGAGAGGAACCTAGCCCCAAGATGGTGTATTTTCTACGATGATTTCAGCTCTGGTAATCCCCTCACAATGATTTCAATGAAGGTTAGGTGATATTTTTCAATCCTTTGAGTTTTCATGTTTGTTGTTAACTCATAGTTTATGGTGAAATGTTTGGTTTTGGTAGTTTGGATTAGTCTTGCAGGTGTCCATGTTTTTTGTACTCTTTTTACATAACACAACGACAACCCTTTCATTTGAGTTGGTCGTTGTGTAACCCTCTGCCCCCTCCAAAATCACCGATTATGCGGGTGGCTCATTCAATTGTTCGATTATCATTTGTGGCATCTGGTACGTGGATACCTTCTCAATTTGGTTTTGATGGAGTTCTTGTTTGGTTTTGCAATGACCTTCAAGTATAATTTTCATATGACTTACACATACATAAAGCTAGAGTCAAGAGAAGGATTATATTGCTATTAGTCTGGGAGCATCCATCCTGTTTGTGGTTGATGACATATTTCTTACATATTCCCTTAATGTACCCCTCATGTTAAACCTCCTTCACATTCCATTCCGCCCTCTTCATTTATATTCCAGTGCTTTCTCTCTCGAACTCTTGTCCCGTCACCAATTCAGTCTTGGGGTTCGATTCTGGGACACAAATTTGGAGTCTAGTCACACTGCCTATATTATCCTAGTCTTGTCAGGTTCAGTCCTAATACATGCTTTCATGGCCCCTTGTTTGTGCCAAGCTAGTCGACAGGGTGGCTTTCTCAGAAGTTCCACTTTTTGATGTTGATGCTTCTTTGGTTGGCACTCTATGGCCTACCACTTTGACTTTGTCCCTCCAAAAGTGAGAAACGAGATTCTTCACTTGGAAGAAAAGTAGTTTGGAGATATGATATATTTCTCTGATATTAAAATTAGTGGCCACATCTCTAGGTGGATTCAAGATCTAGGAAATTTTTGTAAAAGAAGACTTCACTTCCTACATTCGGTAGCACTACACCATCAACTTGAAATGTTGTTTCACATGGTCATCAAGGACAAGCAAGTTGACCACTGGCAGATATTTGCAGGACAAGAGGAGATTAAAAGGATCCTCCGGGACATAAGATACAATCATGATGATATAATTGTCAGACTCACAAGGCTGGAATGCTATGTGGTCTCCAACTCTAGCTCTGTCTTTGACTCACAACCCAACACACCAACTGTTGTCAATGCACTTGCAAAGGATTCATCCCAAGGCAACTCCAATGCTCTTTCTCCAGTCATTATATTGGATTAACAATCTTTTATGGAACTTATCTTTTTAGTCTATATTTTGTGTCTATCTTTACTATGTCTCTATGTCGATCTCTACTATGTGTCTACAATTTTGTGTCAATCCCCATCAAGAACTCGTGTATGAAATTTCCAATGCACTACATAGTATGTCAATTACTATGCATTTGGAGTTGCCTTTAGTGCGACTTTTTAGACTTTCCGGTGCCATAATCTAGTGGAAAAAATTGAGGTGAAATCTTGATTTGTGTTATTTAAACTGGTTTTTTTTACTGTATATATGGATTCAACACCCTAAAAAACCCCTCGGGCACTTCAATTATGCAGGGGTTACCCATCAAGCTTGTGATTTCAATAAATTCCTACCGGATTTTAGAGAAATTAGACCAGAAAAACCCATTGGAAAAGTTTCCAAAAAGTCTCACTAAAGACAACTCATTTCCTGATGTCTTTTTTGGTTAATATTGGGATCATGCCAACGTTGGTTGTTTAGTCTTCTACTTTAGAGGATCCCAAAGAGTTTTTGTGAAACCAAAGCTATCAATGTACTAGTAATTTTTTGATAATATAAATATCTTTATATAGCTTACAAAAAAATATAAATTGTTATCATTCTTAAAGTTAATTTATTTAAATAAATTTGGTCCTTCCCATAAACATTAAATATAAAAAAAATACAAAAATTGGACAAATCTCAAGATTTTGAGCTCCCTACATAAATTTTAGTTTATTATTGGCGGTGATAGATTAAGTTTACGCAAAACACAAATTTATAGTCATTCTTGCCAAAATATAGGAAAACATAAATTTATGGTTCCAACCAAATGCATTTTGGGTTTTTCTGAGGTTTTAGGACAATTTATAAAATTTCAAAACCCCTTATCACATATTAGAATCTTGATGGAAACCATGATCATGGTGCAATTATGAGGGAAACTACAATTTCTATCAAAATCAAAATAATGGGTTTTAAATCAATTTTATCTTGAGCAATTTATTACAATTAGTTGTACCACAAATAGTATTCAATCATTGAGAAGTGCATAGTTTTCCAAAATTGGGCTCAATGTCTCCCCTTTTTCAGATGTCTCAATGCCTCCCTTACCACCATGTGTTTACCCTTTATCCCAATAACATGCACTAAAGTTTTATCTATAACACACTATTCATTGAAATTTAGTAGCGGATTGGCATGCCACCGTAGAACTCCATGGTTTTCATCATCTTTAAATTGATCTATATTTAAAAAGGGCTTATTTATTGTTGAATTAATCAAGATGCATTGGATTTGGACATGGTTGTTGAAAGAGGTGTATTATGGGAAACACATAGACAATGTAATTTGCTTGATCACCAAAAATTCCTCTTAAAATAGTCATGTGCACCAACTGTCAAATATTTATAGATTTAAGATTGAATTAATCAAGATGCATTGGATTTGAACATGGTTGTTGAAAGAAGTGTATTATGGGAAACACATAGACAATGTAATTTGCTTGATCACCAAAAATTCCTCTTAAAATAGTAATGTGCACCAACTATCAAAACTTTATAGATTTAAGCTTCTTAACCAATGATTGTATGCTCGACAACCCCACCACTTGTCTACACATGATGACCTCTCTTATTAGAAATTTTGCTTTGGGACTTAGCCCTCCTTTGTTTCCTTTGTGATCTTCCCTTCTATTTTGATTTAGCATTGAGGTTGAGATACTTCACTCAAATCTATATTGAAAATTGACAACATGTCAAACTCGTGCATGTATACTTTCAAGGATGCATTTAGCACTTCAACTCAATTTTGCAAAACATGAAGATTTCTTGCCAAACTCACAAGTTTTGTGGTTTTTTCTATGTTGTCAATTATTAACATAATAGGATCTTGTTTGTTTTGATTAGTCTGACATATTAAACATTATTATTTGAGGGCATTTTGATTATAAAATGACCTAGTTTATTGACTTATATTATGATGATACAACTCACACTCTTTTATTATTTTGATTGGTTTAATTAACGTAATGGTAAATGTGAATGAATTTTATTTAAATGTTTATATGAAACATGGATGGATAAAATTTGTGCATTAAGATGGTGTAATTGATGTTAACAATTCACATGGTTGAGATACAATGAATTGAATCTATTTTGATGCAATTATTTTCTGATACTACTAATGGTTTACTTAGCGTAACAAGGAAGCCACAGGTGTAAATTAATGTGGGAGTATGTCAACATTTTATGGACTCTATATTGAATTAGGATATATTATGTGATCAATTTTATGCTTTAATTTTTATCATGGAACAATTTGATGTGTGCCTTTTAGTGTGTGTGAGCACAGGGAACACGTTTGCAATTAATCCACACATAGGTAATGGGGTTGTATGGAAGTTTAAAGGGCATCACTAGGAGAAGAGAAATAACATTCATGTTTCCACCTACTAGCACCCATTTTCTATTACCTAGATTGAAAAGCTAATATCACTTTTACTTAGAAGTTCCATGTTGCCATGAAGGTAGACTATGGATTTGGTCATTAATGAGGTTTAATTAAGGGGTCCATAATAAGGAGACATCATTAATCCTTAGTGACCATTGGTCTCTCAATAATGTAGTGATAACTTTGAGTTAGCAAGTTTGAACAATTGTGTCATTCCCACTGTTGGGTTGTGTTATATTCTTTCCACATAGTTAACAGGGGGTTTGAGGGGTACCCGTAACCCCACTTTATG
>APFE031501848.1:52694-103309 GCA_000404065.3 Pinus taeda | reverse complement strand
GCAAGAATGATGAACACTGGCTATGGCACAAAAGATTGGGGCATCTAAGCTTCTCTCAGATAAGGAAAGCATGCAAATATCAGGCGGTTCGTGATCTCCCTGACATCAGAATTCCAGACAATATAATATGCAAATCATGTCAATTGGTAAGCAAACCAGAACTAATTTCCCTGAGAAAGAAGGATTATCTAGAAGGCCACTTGAACTCGTCCATACTGATGTATGTGGTCCATCTAGGAAAAGGTCACCTCGAGGAGAAGAATACTTTATACTATTCATTGATGACTTTTCCAGGATGTGTTGGATAGGACTTCTGAAGCATAAATATGAAGCTTTCAAAAAGTTCAAAGCATTCAAAGCCTTGGTTGAAAATGAATCAAATCGTAGAATCAAATGCCTTAGGTCTAATCGAGGAGGGGAATTTACCTCAGATGAAATTTTCGATTTTTGTGAAGAACATGGAATAAGAAGGGAATTATCTATTACAAGGACTCCTCAACAAAATTGAGTAGTGGAAAGGATGAACAGAATGGTTCTACAAAAGGCTCGTGCTATGCTTAATGAGTCTAGAACTCCCGCAACCTTCTAGGGTGAAGCTGTATTTGCTGTAGTTACTATTCTCAACAAGACAAACGTCCGGGTAAACAGCACTCAAACTCCTCATGAACTCTGGTATGGTAAGACTCCCACAGTAAAATACTTCAAAATTTTTGGAAGCAAATGTTACATCAAAAAGACTGGTGAAAACCTTGGCAAGTTTGAACCTAGAGCAGATGAAGTCGTTCTCCTTGGATACTCTCCCCACAATAAAGGATACAAGTGCCACAATAAAAGACTTGGAAAAATTGTTGAAAGTATTGATGTAGTGGTTGATGAAGAAGGAAACATTCCTAGGCAAGTAAAATCTGAAGATTTCGAAGATGATGAGAACTATCCTTCAACATCAAATCAGACTTATGATGAAAAAGAAACTCATGAGGCACCAGAAGAACAAATAAGGATAGAAGAAAAGACTCCATCCAGGTACGTTCAGAAGAATCATCCAGAAACTCAAATTTTGGTGCAGAAAGAGGCAGGTGTACAAACAAGAAGCACTATTTCAGAAGCTTCAAGCTATCTAGAATTGCTCTCCTCCACTGAACCACAAAATGTAAGAGAAGCATGCAAATATAAATGTTGGGTTAAGGCCATGAATGAAGAACTTGAGCAGATTGAAAAGAATAACACTTGGGAGTTGGTTCCTAGACCAAACGATAAGAATGTCATAGGGACAAAATGGATATTCAAAAACAAGCTAAATGAAAATGGAGATGTGATTAGAAACAAGGTTAGACTCGTTTGTAAAGGGTATGCTCAACAAGAAGGTATAGACTTTGAAGAGACTTTTGCACCAGTTTCTAGACATGAGGCCATAAGAATGTTCCATGCTCTTTCTAGCTTTCAGAAGTTCAAAGTATTTCAAATGGACGTAAAATCTGCCTTTCTGAATGGAGACTTGGATGAAGAAGTGTATATTGAGCAACCAAATGGGTTTATCCTTGGAAATGATCCAAAACTTTTATGCAGACTCAAAAAGGCTCTTTATGGCCTTAAACGGGCTCCAAGGGCTTGGTTTTATCGGTTGGATAAGTACCTCCATCAACAAGGTTTTACAAAAGGATCAACAGATAGGAATCTATATATAAAAATTGACAATGATAAGTTGCTAATACTTATTGTGTATGTTGATGATATCATCTTTGGTAGTAATGAAGAAGGCATGAGTCAAAAATTTGCCTTGGTGATGCAAAAAGAATTTGAAATGTTCCTGCTTGGTGAGCTCACATATTTTCTTGGTTTACAAGTCCAACAAAACAAAGATGACATTTTTCTATCACAAACCAAGTATCTCAAGCAGATCTTGAAGAAATATGGGATGGAGGATTTGAAACCAGTATGTACCCCTATGGTAATAGGATGTAGCCTTAGCACAAATGATGAATCAACAGCAGTACATCAACCAACCTATAGATTCATGATTGGTAGTTTGCTCTATCTAACAGGTACCCAACTAGACATTATGCATGCAGTGGGAATAGTTGGAAGGTTTTCGGAAAATCCAAAGGAAACTCATCTTCAAGCAGTTAAGAGAATTTTCAAGTATCTTCAAGGAACTCAAAACTATGGCTTATGGTATCCTAGAGATACATATATCACACTTCATGCATATACAGATGCAAATTGGGTAGGAAGCATGGATGATAGAAAAAGAACTAGTGGTGGTGCATTCTTTATGGGTTCCAGCTTAATATCTTGGTTCAGCAAGAAACAAAGCTCAATTGCATTATCTACAGCTGAATCAGAATATGTAGCTACTGCATCTTGCTACACACAACTCCTTTGGATGATGCAAACATTGCAAGACATTCAAATCACTTGTACTCCACCTATCTCCATTTTTTGTGATAATACAAGTGCAATTAGCATTTCAAAAAATCCAGTCATGCATTCAAAGATGAAGCACATACCTATCAAATATCATTTTCTCCGATAACAAGTGCTTGAACAAAAGGCCAAACTGGAGTATTTTCCCTTCAAGGAACAAGTTGCTGATATACTCACTAAACCACTACCCAGCAAGGCATTTGAATACCTCAGACAGAAGCTGGGAGTAGTTGATGCATCATCTTGTTGTTGAAACTTGTTTGTTTCAGAGAAAAGTGGTTGTACGCATTGTTGGCATTATCTTAGATTCTTGGTTCAATTTCATAGCTTTTTTTATTTTAGGTGGAACAGGTGCAGAGGGAGAACATGGTTGCTGGTCTAAATAATGATTGACAGATGCTACTAATGATAGTTGTTGATAACTATCATAGACCTGCTGAAGATATTTCGCCTCTATGTCATGTATTTCTTTTCTTATCAAGGTCATGTAACAACGTATCTTGGTTTCCCCACTATGCTTCGGATGGATGATGTAATGTTTTTGTTTTATCATATGCAAATTCTTGGTGTATCCCCACTTGGTTGGGTAGATGAGTCAATATTGGTATATTCCTACTTGGTTGGGATATGGATGTATGTATGAGTCTCTAGTGATAGGAAGGTCATTTATGATGTATAAAGTCATGTCTCTTCTTGTAGAATATCTTCTTACAGACAATCAGGGGGAGCTTGGACAGCACAACACAGCAGAGAATTCAGCATGTACTCAGGGGGAGTATAACCCTTTTCCCTTGATGACAAAGGGGGAGAATGACTTTGAGTGACTTGGGGTTGCCATGAAGTCCAAAGGGGGAGATTGTTGGCATTATGATAGAGGTTTGGCGCTATGTCACAGGTGTTGTCCTTGATGTAAACTCATTCAGATGGAAGATCTTAGTTCAGGCTCTCATAATGAAATAAAAATACATATACGCAGGTTCATCTTAACAAGGTCATGTAAAGACATGGCTTTGCTGATCAAAAGTCGTGTATGCATATGCATGCACTTTCATGCACCAAAAAGTGCGTACATGTTGGAAAGCTTATTTTTGGGTCCGTGGTATTTGGACCTATGGTTTTGGACCTTAGTATTTCATCTGAAATATTGAACCCAGGTATTGGGTCCCTAGTATTGGTTCTCAATGGTTTGGGACCATGGTTTGAGTAAGGCCTAAGACTATAAAAGGGGAAGGCGATTATTTGACAAGGGTATTGACTTAAGTATTGAATATTTGATGAAGAGCAAGAACTAGAATACTAGTCACTGGGTTATGGTGCATAACTAGATCTGAATCAAGGAGGAACCTGAGTGCAAGGAGAAGGATAAGTTCTATTGATGGGTCAAGATATTAAGGCTTGAAGAGAAGTATCTTTGCGTAATTTTGATCTGTTATATTAGGCGCATGACTTGATCTATGAAAATGATAATATGGGTGTAACTGATGTCTAAATAAGTGAAAAAGGGTAAATTATCTTTTATAGATCTGTACGCAGGTTCGGCACAGCAGAGGCGTGTATACATGCTAGTTCAATAACTCAAAATGTCATATAAACTGGCTGGCCTTGATGCAAATGCATATGCACATGGGTTTTGCATATCGAAGTAGCATACATCTCATGAAATATGTTTTAGTTATTTCTATTTATTGCTGCAATGTTCTGGGTGCAGAGTTGGTGTTTGGTTACTATTATTGTTTTTATGGTTACAACATTCTGAGAAGTGATTGGTTGATTCAGAATTGGTTTGTACAAAGGAGATTGGTTGATGCAGATATACTTAATGTTTGATTGATGTTATTCATGGATCTAGTCAAAAAATTTATGAAATGTGGTCCCTGAAAGAAAAGAAAAGGTTGTAGCCTTTTGTAGGTCAGCACCTACATACTAGTACCTCAGCTAGTACAAGAGCTAAAGGGGTTGTAGCTCCCTTCTAGGAGAAGCTGGAGAATGAGAGAAGGTTGTAGCCTTCTGCAGGCAGCAGCCTGCATACTGGTATAAGACTGCACCAGTACAGAAACATTGTAAAAGGAAGTTTCTAATTAAAAGAAGATAGAGATGAATTGCAGCAGGTGGCTTTCACCCACATTAGGTTTCCACCTTACATCTTGGTGTCCATGTGTATTGCTTATGTGTGTTGATTTGTTCTGCTTTACTGCTCCTATTTACTATTAATAATGTTTTGATGCACTCATTAAGAAGCAGCTAACTGAATTATAATTTTACTAGATATACGCCTGTTGCATTACACATAGTTGCGTATACACAGGGTTTTCCTTTACTAAAGTAGTGCATATGAATCTGAATATGGAAATGAAAAAGTTTTATTGATTTAATAATACTGATTCACCCTCCCTCCCAGTATTATTTCCAACAATTTTAGGAAGAAATACTTGTCAGAGAGTTAATACGACATAAAATCCAAGGAGTTTTATGTGGTAAATATGATAACAGTGATAGATGAGGAGTATATGACCAAGTTCCTATAGTTATTGAGGTATGTTATGTATTTTAAATATGAGAAGGCTGCAATTTAGAGATTTTTTAGTGGATTACCATTAGCATGTAGAGATCAAATTGAGTATGATGAGCCTCGGTCACTTGAGGAAGTTATTGGGAAATTGAAGCATTGTTATAAGCATTGAAAGCGTAAGATAGAATCGTAGCAAGGTTGGATCAAAAATGAAAATATAAAGGTAAATGGCAGCCGAAAAGAACAATGCTTTAAGTTCTAGGTGAGAAACAAACTGTTGCACCTAATAGGAAGTTCAACGTAGTTAGACAGGGACATGGGTCACAACCTGGAGGGAAGAAAAATAGAGGTGATGGTATGGGATCATTGTGATGTTGGATATCTGGTAAGGAGCATCTCAAGACATATTTTCTTTAGTATCAAGGTGGTATGCCTAATATCTACAATGCACAAGAGGTGCAGACAGTTGGGGATGTTGGGTAGAGCATTCCTCGTATCTATGCAACATTGGATAACAAGTAGGCATATCATTAGGCATCCATTATTGAGATGGAAGTTAAGATCTATGGTCAAGTTGTTTCTATTTTGATTGACCCTGGATCTAATTATAGTTATGTTAGCCCTAACCTGGTGGATAAGTGTGGTTTGAGTAAAGAAGTGCATGAAGAATCCTGATTAGTGCAGTTGGCTATAGGTACAAAGAAGAGAGTGCATCACTCGGTAAGAGATTTTGCATTCGATTTGAATGTATTCCTACCTCAACACATTTGAATGTATTACCATTGGGATCATATAGTATGTTTTTGGGTATGGACTAGTTGTATCTTCATAGGACTAAGGTGGATTGTTATGATAAGGTGATTGATTGCTTGGATGAGAATGGATAAAAAAGAGCCTTACAAGGTAAGAAGAAGGCAACATCAATTATAGTGGTGACATATATGCAGGAAAAGTGTAGTCACAGAAAAGGGCATGTGTTATTTGCAGTGCATATTTCTAGTGACAAAGGTAAGTATGTTGAGGATGTCGAAGTATTAAGCAGGTACTCGATCTTGTAGTAGTTTTAGGACATGTTTCCATCATATATTTCATAGTTTTCACCTCATAAATAAGTGGACTTTTCCATTGAGTTGGTATTAGGGGAAACACCAACATCAAAGGCACCATACATGATGAGCATTCTAGAGTTAGTAGAGCTGAAGTTGTAGCTTAAGGAAATGCTTGATAAAGGATATATTAGGCCAAGTGTATCACCATCGGGTGCACCGGTATTGTTTGTGAAGAAAAAGGATTGCACTCTCAGATAGTGCATCAATTACAGGAATTTGAATAAGGTAACCATCAAGAATAGGTATTTGTTGTCGAGGATTGATTACTTGTTTGATCAGTTGAAGGGAGTAGCAGTTTTCTCAAAGATTGATTTGAGATATGGATACCATCAAGTACGCATCAAGGAAGAGGACATTTACAAAACAACTTTTCGGACCAAGTATGGGAATTGTGAGTTTGTTGTAGTTCCATTTGGTTTGACTAATGATCCAACTACTTATATGTGCTTGATGAATACTGTGTTGTGTCCTTGATATAAAATTATATATTATATAACCATGGTACACATAAAAATATTGCAAAAACACAAACACAAAAAGCACATAAAACAAGAGAGACATAGATATACGTGGTTCACCCAGTTTGGTCTATGTCCACAGAGAAATAACCAATCCGTCTTTTTATATTATCCAACAAAATGAAGAGATACAACCTACAGCAGATCCATTGTAATTTCCTCTTCGCTCTCACATAATATCCTCTCTATCTCTTTCTCAGAATACAAGTATACAGCTCCACACCCAACATTCCTTATTCAAAAAATTTTGTTATTGTATTCATCGATCACATCTTGATATATTCTAAAAATGAGGAAGAGTGTGTTGAGCACTTAGCAATGGTCTTGAGATTATTGAGAGAGCATCAATTGTATGATAAGCTCAGTAAATGTAGTTTCTTCTAGACATAGGTACATTACTTGGGACATGTTGCTTCTAAGGAAGGCATAGCAATAGATTTGAAAATGATAAGGGATATCATGGAGTCAGAAACTCCTAGAAATGTGGATGAGGTAAGATCATTCATGGGGCTAGTAGGTTACAATAGGAGGTTCATCAAGAAATTCTCTCACATTTCATATCCTCTTACATCACTACAAAGGCAAGGTAAGAAATTTGGATGGACAAAGGAATGTGTAGTAACTTTGGAGCAATTGAAGAAGTTGTTGATGAATGCTCCAGTGTTAAAGCTTACAGATCCAAGCAAAGAGTTTGTAGTTTGTACAGATTCCTGTAAGAGAGGACTTGGTGGAGTCCTTATGCAGGAAGCACAGGTAGTGTGCTATGAACCACGTAAACTAAATAAGCATGATCAAAACTATCTGACACTTGATCTTGAGTTTGGAGTGATCATCCATGCATTGAAGATTTGGATACATTATCTTCTTTGTAGGAGCTTTGTATTGATGAGTGATCACAGTTGATTGAGGTATCTATTTGACCAACTGAATTTGAATGCTAGATAAGCTAGATGGTTGGTCATGATTAGTGAGTTTGACTTTGATATCACATACATCAAGGGTAAGGAGAACAAGGTTGTAGATTCTCTTAGTAGGATAGTACAGGTTAATCACATAACAACTATGATTTCTTAGGGGACATACTTACAGGCAGGACAACAGGATGACAAGTACATGGAGCTTATGAAGAGGTTATAGTAGGGTATAGGTGATCAAGATGTGAACTATCATTTAACAGTAGATGGTTTGGTCAGATTTAAGGACAAGATCATTATGTGTCGAATGATAGTGATATTAAGAAGACAATCTTGCTAGAATTCCATGCAAAAACCATATTTAGGGCACCCGGGATACCATAAGACATTGATAGCAATGAAGAATTTTTATCATTGGATGAATCTGAAGAAGGATGTGGAAGAATTTATCATTGGACATACTACAGCCAATTTTGATCCCGTAGTGGAAGTGGGAGGTCATTTCCCTGGATTTCATCACAAGGTTACCGAGGACATCTAGACAAGATGATTCCATCATGGTTGTGGTGGAAAGGTTGATAAAGGTAGCATGCTTCATTCTAGTAAAGTTTACTTATTAATCTAGTGATGTGGAATAGGTAGTCATCAGAGATGTAGTGAGGTTTCATGGTGTTCCAATGAAGATTATTTCAGACATGGATGTTAAGTTCACTTCCAAGTTTTGGAAGGCATTTCTTGCAAGTTTTGTGACAAAGTTGGCCTTCAACGTAACTTATCATCCATGGAAATGTGGACAGATAGAGATAATCAATAATATATTGGAGTACATGTTGAGAATTTATGTGATGCATCAACAGAGGAGATGGGAGGAGTACCTTCCATTGGTTGAGTTCTCTTATAGAAATGTGTGTGAGGAGTCACTAAGGATGAGTCTATTTGAGGCACTCTATCAACGGAGTTATAATACTCCGATCAGTTGGAGTGATGCATTGAACAGGGTTTTGATTAGACTGAATATGTTGGAAGATATGGAACAAGAAATGAAGGTAATAAAGAAGAATCTAAAGGCAACACAGGTGAGGAAAAATTTTATGTAAATTAGAACGGGTTGTTTAAGGAGTTTCAAGTTGGGGAACAAGTGTACTTGCACAAGAAGTTGAAGAAGGGCTCCTTAAGGATTGGATCATGTTCCAATATAGCACCTTGATTGGACTAGTAGGCTATCGACCTGCACTTCCTCAGATTGTGAAATTCCATGATTTTTTCCATGTTTCCTTGCTGAAGAAGTATGTTAAATATGTTGATCATGTGATTGACTAGTCTATATTACAGGTGGAGTTAGATGGATATTTCCAACCAGAACCTCATTGTATATTGCAGAGAAAGATGGTCATGCTCCAGAACTAATAAATCAAGCAATTTCAAGTGTAGTGGAGGAACTTTAGGTCCATTGAAGCTACATGGAAAATGGTACATCATATTTGGGCTATGTATCTTTCTCTATTCGTTGATTGAATGAATTTTTGTTGTATATGTTTTGGTGTGATGTTTTGGTATATGTACATATGTATATGGATGTAAATACCACCATGAGCTGTGTTATAAAGCTCCAATAAGCACTATGGGTGTCAAGTCATTATGATTTTCATGTTGTGATGGTATCATGATAGTTTGCTTCTCAGTAGGTTGATCATTGTAAATACTACAATGAGATAAGTTATAAAGCTCCATGGGTAGTATGTCTTTTGTTTTTCAGTAGGTTTTGATGGTTGTAGGTGTCATTGAACACCGAGGATGGTGTTCCCCCAAGGGGGAGGGTTCTGTAACAGCCCTGGTCAAAATTTCATGTAATAAAGTTAATAAAGGTTATGGGATACTTATTCCAAGTTGAATGTCGGGAAAAACTCCTAGTGTGGGTGTTAATTTGGTTTATTATGGCTAAGGAAATTGGCATAGACAAAGGATTTTGAAAGTAGTGAGGTATTAATTGGAATTTTATTTATGAAAATAATAGAAATTAGGAGAAAAGGAAGGTGAAAGGTCACAGGTAGCCTATGAGGAGTAAAATGAAGGAAAATAACGGAAAATTAAGGAAATAGAGGCCTCATTAATAAAAATGATTATGAGGATGAGTTGGTTCCTTTTTTGTCAGTTTAGTTTTGGAGCTCTCTCATTTTACTCTCTCTCTCTCTCTACCACTCTTGGACACTTATAGAATTCTTGGAGCACTCTAGCATTGGATCAAGGAAATAAAAGGAAATGCAAAGAAGGAAAGTTGAAGCAAATATTAAGAAAGGAAGAGCAGGATCAAGCAACTACAACAGGTTTACTTGCAGGTATCGATTTTCATGTGTTATTTATTTGCTAGATTTGGCATGCATGGTACATGAATGTGTGTTATTGGTTCTCTTGCTATCATTGGCATGTGTTTTTCCAGGTGTGACATTGTTCTTCAGCCTTGCCTTTCCATTTCCAGATAGTCGTGGTGTGGTGGGTTCTCTTGTATTTGGTTGAGTTGGATTGACATATGGATTCAAAATTGAGTGGGGTGGTATCAGGATTATTCACAAGGCCTAAGAATCCTAGGATGGGACGCATGGTAAAACCTAGATGTCCACACTTAGATTGAGCCTAGGAATCCCTTGACCAGTGAAAGGTGGGATACACAGTAAATATCAATAGTCAATACCCTTGATTGGACCTATAAATCCCTTGACCAGTAATGACGAGATACATGGTGTGGTGACCTCATAGGCTTAGGAATCCCTTGACTATTAATGGTCGGATACACGGTAAAGTCGAGAGGTTGAGACAGATAAATTTCTCACGGTTTAGGTGGAGAGATTCGGAAGCATCCATAGTTGTTTAGGGCCTAGTGATCCACTGGGGATTATGATAAAGCCTAGCTATATTGATGAGGGTTGAGGTAGTTTGGCCTCAGGAAGCCCTAGTCAGTTTTGTTGTGAAACCCACATTCATGCTTAGAATATGGCACGAGGATGATTGGATGAAAGAAAGATTTGGTTCACCCAATCTATGGTCGGTTGGTTCATGGAAGTCTTGTACCTAGTTGGCTTATGAATTCATTAATAAGAGATCCTTCTCCTTGGTATTTCATGTCTAAATGTATTGGTTTATATGTTATTCTTAAGTTTTTTATATCCTTGTTATTTTTGTTGGTTATATGTTGGTTATGAGTATGTTTTGTGGAAGACTTCATGTATGGCTCTCATCATGTTTTGATTAGCAAATGAAAGTATAATGAATATATGACCTAATATATGATAGTGAAGCTATTTTGATAAGGAATCAATTCTTTTTTACAAATCTCAGATAAGTATGATACCCCTATGCTCAGATCTATTGTTAAGACTTGTAGATTACATGTTTGTGACATGGTTGAAAAAATTCTTATCATGGCAAGTAGGGGTCAGATCAAGTACCTTTCATTAGTAGCTTTATTCCATTGTTATTTATCATTTTTGAAAGTTTCATGAAGTTTTGGGTAGTGACCTGAGTCATGGCCCTTAAAAGGTGGCACAAAATTTTGGGTCACTGGCTCAAAACTAGCTGAAAAGGTCCACATTCATTGGCATGCCTTATTGTGGGAGCAATTGGAAGGCCTCGGTTGCATGCATGGCTTACCATGGGAGCGGTGTGGAAATCCATATCAGTGAAATGTCAAGTTGTCTCATGGGTTGGTCAACTAGAAGGGTTGGTTGGCTCTTGAAGGTTTTGTAGCATGTGTGGAAGGTCAAATTGGTTTGGTTTTGTCGGTTCCACTTCCTTAACTGTACATGGGGAGTTGAATCACATCATAGTATCCTCTCATCACTTTTTTAGCCCAATGGACTGGTTAACTTGGGTAAATGTGGGAGGAGGGTGTTACATTTAAAATATATGAATGTTTTGAATCACATGCCCACTCTTATGGCTCAACTACAATGACTGGGTAATTGAGGTTCTTGAAAAAACTTGAGATAATTTTCTAGTGAAAGCTCCATAAATTTCTTTATATCTGTAATATCATGGTTGGAAAACATTAAGAGTTATATTGTAGTGATCATGTTCCATTTCATGATCAGTGTATGTGGAATAAAGGGTTGCACCATTTCATACTTCAAAACCTTCTTGAAGTATATTTGTGGTCTGGTGGTCATTATTGGTGGCATATATGTCCTTTTGAACTACAAAATCATCAACCCAATTTACATTGATTCTTTCCCTTTTATTTTCGTAGGGGAGCGAAATACACCTGGGGTGTTTGTTCTTGCTTTTGTTCTAGATGTAGGGACTTCTCCTCTAGGTAATATCATGGTTTGTTTTCCAATTCTAAGCTTTAAAATAGGACTATTCTTCATAGCTTCAACTCTCATTCCACTCCTAAAATATTTTAAGCAAAACAAGTTTCATTGATTATATTTATACTTTCTTACCATACAATACAATTTCCCAATCATGATGACTCCCAAACTATTAGACGTGAATCGATACCCTTTTGTTGTAATCTAGGGAAAAGTACGCATAGTTACTAGTAGCAAGGACATCAAGAATTCACATGGAAAATCAAATAAGTAAATAGATATGAGAAGAGACATAACTAGTCAAGAACCAGTGGAAGCACACTTTCTATTATCTCTCTTAAAAACCAATCAGAAGTGATACATTGATACATTCACAGATATTTATACCATGTCAAGATAGTTACAACAGTTTAATTATTAGAGTAGACTTACCTTCATCTGAATTAGTCATTAAATTAACAATATTTTCAATTGACTTACGATATGCTTCTTCAAACCAAACTGGGTTAGTCGACTAAGTCGACTAGCCCCTCCAACATATTCTCCAACCTATTGTTGTTGATACAACACCCTCCAAAATTTTACTACATCTAAATTTTGGAGCTCACTATCACCAGCATACCTAGTGTCACTTTAATTGTCAAAAGTCATTTCATGTTACTCTATGTGTTTCAAGTGTCCCTGAATGGTCTCAATTTTCACCACATTGATTAGAACATATTTAAGTGTATTTCATGGCTGTAAAATCTTTGTTGTCATAAAAGGACACTTTTTGGTCATAGTCACACACACTTTGTATGTTATACTTGGGGAATGTGTAGAAAGTTGCATATTTATGTGTATCCCTTGTTGTTCAAGTTTTTCTAAGTTTTATCAATGAGTTGGTATGTGTTGCGCGTGGTTTTATATTTAATATCATCACATTCACCCCTCACCCTATGTCTCAGGCTTAGACAAATTTTTGGTTTCAAAACAAACCCATTGAGGTCAAGAGTGCATGAGTGCACACTAAAGCCTTGATGGGAAATCCTTCATTGTTTGGAAGGGTACCATGTACCCTCCAAGTGTGCAAGAAACACTCCTTATGCCTCTTTCCTCTTACTTTATTTCGAATTGTGCCCTCCTAAAGACCAAGTCTTCCTTGAGCGCATTACTTCGACTCAAAGAAGTGTGACACGATGATGTGGAAGTCATGATGTATTGTTATAATCATTGTAAAGACAAATAATTGGAATTCCAGGGGTCATGTATGAGCTAAAGATTCATGGAAGTCCAAAAGACATGTAATATCAAAAGTCATAGGTAATTCCAAAAGTCATTTGGAATCCCAAATGATGTAGAAGTCCAAACGTTAGTAGAAATTGGAAAGTCAAGAGTCATGAGGATGTGAAAGGTCATTACTCAAGTTATAAATGCATCATGATTTCTCATGTAAAGGAATTTTAACCTTGGCTTCTCCCACAAAGCATTAGAGATATAGAGTTATTACTTTTGGGGAGCAAGTAGTGGCTTTAATGCTCCATTATTGGAGCTATTGATGTTCATTGTATTTATGTATCTTGGGACCTTTTCCTAATATCAAAGACTTCCAGGCCATCACATTTTCACACATGGATTGTGAATATTCCTAAGACTATTCATTAAATGTTTATGGTTCATATTTTCTTTCATCTGTACTAGGGTAATTTAACTATTTTGTTGACTTTGGTACTTCTTGTTGGAAATGTGTTGAAATGTTATAATGACTATTACATCCTTGTGCACTATTTCGCTTGATGTTAGATGAGTCTTTCTCATTTATGTGCATCTCAATTAGGGTAATATTATTTCTTCTCTCTTATAGGCTCAGTTTATTTCCTCCCTCCAAACCAAGAGAACCACGATACATCTGCATTCAAACATTCATAGGGCACACTAACTTTCTCAATCAAAAGGACATTTGTACTTCTCTCTTGTGTTGATAGCTAAAGCCAAGGCATATCGTTAATTGAACGATAGTCAAGTCGTATTATGGATGGGAATCCTACACCAAACGGTGTGAGATCTAGTTGGGACCTTATATCAGGGAGATCACTTCTGTGTTGATGGTATCTAGCACCATCAACATTCTAGTGCTAGAGGGAGGGAAACCAAATTTTTATGGTTGATAACTCTGCACACCAAAATCCTTCATCTTCTCGACAAGGCAACAACTTTCTGAGCACCATTCCGACTTTGATCCATGAAGTGGGATGATCTTCTTAGCCTAGCCTGAAATCAGCTTGCGGGGTTACCTACAAGCAGATCCAAGAAATTCAACCTATAACTCGTTGGTGCACAAAGGCTACTAGACTAATTCCTCGAGTGCAAAATCTCCCACATTTTCTGAAGAAGAAAGAAACAACTAGTACTAGTATGTTATTTTCTACAATGGAAGATTTGGTCTTTGCCACTGTTAAAGAGTTCGTTGAGTACTGTGGATAATACAGTGCATCCATATCATCTTCCACCTCTTAATGAAGGGTATGAGGAAGAAGTTATTATTTACGATGACATCTTTGATAGCCTATATGGTGAAGGAGATGATCCCTAATATTATGATAAAGAGGAGGAATATACAGACAAGAAAATGGTTGACCAAGGTTTGTATTGGATAGTCTAAGGGCCTGTTTCACTACCAGACATTCTACATAAGATGCCTAAACATCTACAAAATTTGTTATCAGGGTATGATCCATATATTAAGAAGTTGAAGGAAAAATATCACCTCGATGATTTTTACATGCATCTGAGAATGTTGGAGGTAAGGTATGATGATGTTTCTTTCATACTTTTTCCTTATACATTAGAAGGTAGAGTGGAAACATGGTACCACCATATGGCTGTCAATTTGATACACACTTGGAGGGATCTTAAGAATTTATTCCTCGAGAAATTTGCTAATGACAAGACTCCTGCCATGTTGCTGAAGGAGCTTGGAAACATCAAGATGGGGCAAAAGGAGACGGTGAAATATTTTAATAGAAATTTCAATCACATATTGAACAAGTTTACCCTAGTAATGCAACCACACAAGTCAATCAGTATTGATTATTACATAGCTCTACCTTGCCCACCAACATTTCCCAATTCATGAAAAGAGTTTCAAAGGCAACATTGGCTTTAAAATTTACGCAAGAAATCACCATTGAGAATGACTTGCGTGCGATTAGAGTTACTCAAGGAAACTTTTAGGGGCTAATATTCGTACGTGGGCTAATTTTCCATGTTTTTTCCAAAAAACATATTCACCAATTTCCATTTTTTCTAAAAATTATTTGCACAAGTTTTATAGGATATAAGTATTTTACCATGAAAATCGTCAAACTTTTATATGGAGTAATGTAAAGTAATTATAAATCTAAATATTAAAAAAAAAACATTAGAAGTTTTACAATTTTCATAATAGGGACTAGTATTATTCACCAAATTTTCTAAACTTTAAAATAAATTTCCATTGTTAAAATTTTCCCTAGAGTTATTATAGATGATGATGAATAAAAAGTCTCTAAGGAAAATAGTAGGAAGTCACAACCTTCTTCTAGTAATGCTAAAGAAAAAGAATCATCATACATCAAAAGCTTTGCCATGATGGTAAAGACATTTACCAATGAAATCTTAGAACTAAATAAAAGGTCAAGCAAGACTTTTTTTGGGTTCTAAAAGGTGTCTTTTAAAACTCCTAATTGCCTCACATTAAATATCAACCTAGGTAAGTCTTTTTATTCCGAGAGTGTACACAATATGTGCAAGCTATAATTTTAGAGAGTAATGCTTTAAAATAAGTTATTAAATTCAATACAAGAGTAAATGGATGCAATCATAAATCTCAAGCTTGTATCTTTAAGGGAAATAATTCATCTAAGCATCATGACTCAATCTCAAACAAAACCATAATTCAATATTAATCAACCAATTCAAATGATAATCAACCGAGAGCACCGTAGCATTAACATAGATCTTTCAACTGGACCTAAACTACTGTATAGAAGGAAAGCATTTAATCAATAATGCTCTATTCTTTAATTAACCAGAAATGATTCTTTAACTAATAACTAATTCTATCCATGACCTGAATAAATAAAACAAACTAGAATTGCGCATTAATGAAATGAATACCAGAAATCCGAATTAATGAAAATAAATCAATTGCAAAGCTCTAAAGCGGAATAAAATTGCAGGAAATGGAAAAAGCATAAAACAAGGAACAACAGTAAGATCCACCAGAGACCAAGCCGTAGCCACCAACGAATACTTCTTAGCTACTTCAAAATATCCGAATGAACAACAACACAAGTTATATATTAATCATCAAAGTCACTTGTCATTACAATATGATCTCATTCTTTAGAATCACACTTTTGTAAATTAAAATTACCATTGAAGTAAAAGACGAGAGATCCCTCTTTAGTTTTCCCTTTTATAGTCAAAAGGAAAAAGATAAATGTGATCCCTCGGGATTAGGAGATCTCGAGGGATTCACAACTAAATGCTATCTTCAGACAATTCTTTCATCTTGCGATGATCTTGTTGATTCGTTCCTTGGTTAAACCACACACGGCGTGTCTCATTTCCCTTGATTATCTTTTGATGTTCTTACTTTGGAATAACAGTTGTTCCATCTACTGTTTTTCTACATAAAACATAATTAGAGTTAGTTTGTTCAGTCAAATCATATCAAGAGAAGTTTCATTCATTCCTTATCAAAATCCTATCAATATGTTATTATATCAGGCAGAAAATGGATAAAAAAAGAGGAAAAAGATAGTAACCAAGAGCAAATACATACCTATTGCAAGGCTCAACATACTACCCTACTTACCTTTTTTCATGTCCTCATGAAAAATGAATAGTTCCTATATAATGTAGTTAAGGAGTAAGCTGGAGAAAAGGTTTCGTTATCAGGCCTGAAACCATGATGTTGTGCCAGATTTGCAAAGGCTGTCTTTTTCATGTCCTTCAGGTAACTCTTAGTCAGACGGATACCCTTCAGTAGGATACCAAATAATGGGACACCTAAATCGACATCCCAATCAGTAAGGCCCTTCCATCAAGATAATATTGTTGTATGTGGTTAACTAGCTTGCAACATCTTTGAAATTCCCATAATTAAATGGTTCTCTTTCCTTAACACTATTAGTTGAGACCATCCATCTCATTTTGGATGCAGACATGGATATTTCTTGAATGGAGAGGAAATATGTTATATCTTTCTCTACAATTTCCTTATGTATGGGCCCTAAAATTTGAATCACACCTTCTTGTGCCATCAGCCTTTTATGTTTAGCAAAAAATTTCAAAGGGTGAGTATGCTCACTCCTTACCTAGAGATCCAACCCGTGTTCCTATCTTTGGAATGAATTATAAGCCTTAAGCCACTTAAGTTGATTAACTAGAAAAGAGATAAAAGCCTGGAATTGAATATCTCCAACAAAAGGGCTAGGATTTGTATCCACTTCTTCTTCTAATATGAAATTATGTCGATAAAATTTGCAAAGAAGCCTTTGGACTTTTTCCCCATGTTCCTTATAGGAACTTATAAAATCTTCAGTTGTCTTTAATTCGATTGGCTTGCCATATCTTATGGCTTTAATCTTTGACAATAAGTACCATTCTAATAAGAACAGGGCATAATTTGTGGCAAGATACCTACATGTCAAGACATCCTAATATAGCAAGCAAATTGTGTCTATTTGAATCATGAATCTATCCAGCTTGGTATTCACCTTCTTCAACTTTTATTCTTGCTGTCTAAACCTATCAAAAGTCCCATCCTCAGTCATGGTTAATTCCCTAAACTGCTTCTGTAACTCTTGATATTTTCCAGGGGAACTGTCTCCTATTCACATCATTCTAAAGCAAGTTGGGCTTGCGTCAGTTCTTCCTGTAGCTTTAGAAGAATACAGTCTTTTCTTGATAGGATATCCTTGGCTTACTCTTCTGTCTAAGTGCATGTGCTACGAGAGGATATTTCCTTAGTCTGTACTTCCTTATTGTGGGAGGACAAACCCTCTATCTGAACGACTGCATCCACTAAGTTTGGATGCAAATTTGCATGGGTGGCTATTTTTTGAGTAGGAATGAGTTCGGTTTGGGTTTCTGTTGGCCTACCCTTACATATTTCCATTTTTGTAGCCACAATGACTACCTCAAGAGTTGTGTTATGGGCTTTGCCATTTACAATTTCTTTAATCCTCCGACGTAGATTTTTAACTGTCTTTTGAAGCTTTTGGTATTTTTGTTTCATCTTATTTAGTTTTTCTCCAGGTACTCACCTCTTCCAAGGAGAATCTTTGACACTAACAAGCTTGTTAGTAGCTTTTGTATCTAAAGATTCCTATTGTTTATCATGGTTGTGCTCCAATAGAATTGTGTCACCAAACTGGTTGTCGGATTCATGAATAACTTATGTGTCTACTTCCAGTTCTCAGTCTGTAGCCTTTGAAAAAGGCAGAATTTCTGTATGCCCAAAAGCCTTTGGGGATTGAGCTTCCATTAGGTTAGGATCAAGTGATCCTCTAGGTTACATGTATGCATTTAGATTTGCTAGGACCTGGGCCACCCCTGTCTCAAAATCCTACAAAGTATCATTTTGGGGGCTCATGGTTGATGTTTGAGGAGGCCCTTCTTTATTTTCCAATTCATCATCAAAGTGTTATGCCTGTTCTTACTCTCTGTCCAGTCTATCCTCTTCCTCAGGTTCTTGTTCTGAATTGGCCTCTTCCCCGGGTTCTGATTCTAAATGACATCCCTCCCCTTATTCAGGTTCTTCCTCTGACTTGGGCTCTAAATTATCCTTTTCTTCTGGTTCTGGCTCAGAATTGCATTATTCCTCTAGTTCTGACTCAGAATCCTATATACTAACTGGTATGGATGGCTTTGTAGGTTGTTTGGAACTATCCTGTGGATTTACAGACATTGTTTAGGCGAGATTTAACCTTGTAGACCACCTGTGCTTATGAGGTTCAATGTTTTAGTGGGTATTCCTTTTCTTTTTCAGAACAAGGCTCTGCTGGCTCATCTCCAAGATTGCAGAATTTTGGATTATAGGGTTTTGACTAATCTCTAGGGCTGCTATGAGACCATCCCAAGCCGAGTTTTGTTGAAAAAGGTTATGGCTAATTATTATTCTAATCAATATGTGGTGGCTAACTATTCTTTCAGGGTGCCTAGCCCATCTTATTCTATCGGCGATATCATGCAACAATGAATTCAAGAAAGACGACAAATTAACAATGAGCTTTAGTTTTAAAATATCTAAGAGTTTGAGTTGTCATGGTATTACCACGTCTCATCGTCCATCACAGGTAATTTACCTTTGGACAACACTTTCCAACTCATGCCATGGTTCTTCCAGAGAACATGGTTGTATGCCCTTGCCTTTCTTGGTTAATTCCTCACCTGCATCTCTAAAAATGTCCACCGCGTCTTGCAACATTACATGTTTTTTTGGTCATATAGTTCATTCCACCGGCAACTCGGATACTTCAGCTATTACAACATCTGATACTATGATTCTTCTACCTCTCACTAGGGATAGCCCATTCTGTAGATGTTGTAGAAACTCAATAGCAATTTCCTCACTAGGGGGTTGAAATCTTGTGAAATATGATATCCACCCTGCGCGGAATAGAATTTCCCTAGCTCTGTCAGAGAATTCTATCACTAAAGGTTCTCGACGCACTATCTTACCACCCATAATGCTTGAGTTTTTCCTACTATTGCAAAGGATTAGTGCAATGGAGAAAACATAGCAACAGATGACAACGAAGAGATCGAACAACAGGTAGTTGTAACAGCTAAGTTTTACAATGTTAAACGATATTTCTATGAGAATTAACTAATTTGAGGAATATTATTTTTCCACATGTCGTGTGATCATAGAATACCATATCAACTTATGAAATCCAATAAAACAACTATAACGCATGCACGAGTGTATTGGAGGTCCTCTCCCTCCTTCAAGATGAGAGGTCACCTACAACCGAATGGACGGGGAAATGATGTACTAACAACAACATACAAGGGTGAAAGATATGGCAGTAAATGAGACAAAGTATGTATATTAATGAAGGATTGTAAAAGGTATGGATATAATGAAGGTGAGGTGTGTAATGATGGTTATTGATAAGAGACAAGATGCTTTGGTTGATGATAGGTTATGCGGTAAGGAAAAAGGTAGCAATATGCAAGAAAAAGATGATTTGTTGATGATATTCCAGCTGAAAATGATATGATTGATTAAAAACATTAACTCATGCATAAAGGTTCAAGGTAGGGAGAAATTAGGGAAATAATGTCTCTGATATAAAGAAAAGTAAGAAGAGGGTATTATAATAATTATTGATGTTGAAAATAGAACTTCAATACGATAAGCAGAGCTTCTGTTGCCAGCTGGTGTCCATAGCCTCGACAGAGTTACCTTTTAACCCATATGAGCTAGGATCCTCAATTTATAGTTGGAGAATTCCATTGTTGTTTCTACAGAAGAGATCAGTGTGCTGGCATGGTAACCAGATGACCACACTGGCATTCACTAGGAAGTAGCAAAAGTGATCAGGTTGGCTCGTGATGAGACCTCCTGTTCCAAGGATATTTTAGCCATCCAATGGATCATAACCCTGGTGTGGTGGCCATAGTGGGAATGTCACATTGCTACATCCTTATGAACATAGTAGGTTTTCTCTTAATGAGACCCCCTATCCTCTATCTGTAGGCAAAATTTTGTTGTTATTACACATTTTTATAATAAATAGAGGGAGGCTCAGTACTCCTTAAGAGCAGGGATGGTGGAAGAAGTTGAACATGTCAATAGAAAAAATATACCCATAATCTCACTTATAATAGATAGAGAGGATTATAACTAGGAGGGATGGAACAAACATGGTAAAGATGATCAATCAATATCATAAATAACAGAAATCAATACAGTAAATTAATATATAAATTTTTGTGTCCCCCTTTAAAAAAAAAAAAACTATCATCAAGAAGTTGTCTTGTTAAAGATCATAACATTAAGGGTATTCACCTGCTTCAATAGAATCCATAATTTTTGTCCTCATAAAAGTATTGTACTTCATTCCATGAAAGGGAATAAAAAAAATGGTGTTGAGATGAGCTAGGAATAATCCTGCAAGTGCTGTTCAACATCACAATAATGCAAGGAAAAGGGTGTTGTTTAGAAAACACACAACTTCAAGAAGCAAAAATGTTGTTTCAAAGATGGAACAATAGCTGTTCAAAAGTGGGAACAACAAAACACACCAAGAGAAAAATGTTTTGTTCAAAAGTTTGAACACCAAACAACAAAAAGTGTTGTTCCAAAGTTGGAACAACAAACATACAAATTTTGCTGTTCAAAAGTTGAAATAGCAAAAAAACGGAAAAAGTGTTGTTCCAAAGTTGGAACAGCAAAAAAACACAAAAGGTGTTGTTCCAAAGTGGGAACAACAAAAACAAAAAAGTGATGTTTTGAAGTGGGAATAGCAAAAATGAAAAAGTGATGTTCCAAAGTGGGAACAACAAAAACAAAAAAGTGTTGTTCCAAAGTGGGAACAACAAAAACGAAAAAGTGCTGTTCCAAAGTGGGAACAACAAAAACGAAAAAGTGTTGTTCCAAAGTGGGAACAACAAATATGAAAAAGTGTTGTTCCAAACTAGGAACAACAATGAAAAAGCATTGTTACAAAGTGGGAATAGCAAAAAAAAAAAAGTGTTGTTCCAACGTGGGAACAAAAAAAATGAGCAAAAACAAAAAAGTGTTATTCAAAAGTGGGACAGCAAAAATGAAAAAGTGTTGTTCCAAAATGGGAACAAAAAAATGAAAAGGTCTTGTTCGAAAGTGGGAACAACAAACAAACAGAGAAAAAAAACACAGTAAATCAAATCAGTAATCATATTTACAATTTTTACAAAAAAAAATAACTTTTTACAAAAATGAAGCTACCGAAGGATTACCTTCTGCAGCTAGAACTTGCATGGTGGAGTCCTCGCATATCTACTGGTAAAAGATTCTCTTGTAAGTGGTTTTTAGTAGAGGCACACCCGATGCCCATTTTATTTAAAGGAAAAACTAGACCCATCAATGGTGGCCAATGTAAGAGTGCCATTGTCATAAACTTCCTTTATTTCATTGGGACCTAACCACCTAGTCTCTAGTTTACCATGAAAGTCTTGAAACCTAGAATTGTAAAGAAGTGCCTAGTCACCCTCATGAAATGTCCTTTTCTTAATCAGGGAATCATGCCATATAGCTCTTTTTTGTTGAATGAGTACAGTATGTTGTAGAGATAATAGTCGAACTTCATCTAATTCATTTATTTGTTGTAGTCTATTAATCTGGGCTTTAGTTACATCCAGTCCCACTTGTTGGGCTATCCTTAGTGTTTGTATCTAAAATTCTATGGGGAAATGGGTTCCTTACCAAATACCAGTTGATATGGAGAGTGTTGAATAGTGTTCCTCCAAGTCATGCGATATGCCCACAAGGCCTCTGGCAGTCGAGTACCCTAGTCTTTTCTGTCCGATGAGATCGTCTTTCTTAGAATAGCTTCAATTACTTTGTTGGTACTCTCCACCTGCCCGTTCGCCTGCGGGTGATACTAAGAGGTAATTTTGTGTATAATGTGATGATTCTTCAATGTAGCAGCGATCTTGTGGCCTACAAATTGTGGCCCCCCATCAGTAATTAATTCTCTAGGTAGTCCATATCGCACAAAATTTTTGAAAATAAAATTAATCACTATTTCCTCTATTGCTCTTGGTAACGCTACTCCCTCCACCCATTTAGTCATGTATTTTGTTGCAACCAATATATATGATTTCTAATTGGATGATGGGTTGATTGACCCGACGAAATCTAACGCCCATCACTCAAAGGGTTTTATCACTAGTTGTGGATGCAGGGGCATCTCATCAAATTGGCCAAGGTGGCCCATCCTTTGGAAATTATCGCATGCCTAGACAAATTTCTTAGCATCCTTAAAAATTATGGGCCAGTAGTATCCCATTTGCAAAATTTTATGTCTAGTTCTATGGTCTGCAAAATGTCCATCACAAGGTCCATCATGGTAGGCTTTTAAGATATCATAAATTTTGTCTTCCCTAATACACCTACAGATGTGCATTCTAGCCCTTGTGTGAAAAAGATATCCTCCGATCTAGGAGAACCAAGTGTTGTGCTGCACTATTAATTTCCTTTCTTTGGGTGTCAAATGTTTGGGCAGTTTTCCCACTGCTAAGTAATTCGCCACATTTATGTACCATGGTGTTTTTATGGCCACAGAAAATAGGTGTTCATTCGGGAACTGGTCTTCTACCGCCATTGCATCGTCTGTTCTTGGCACTCGGGAGAGGAAATCTTCCACAAGGTTTTCCCTTCCTGGTTGATCCTTTATAGTTATATCAAATTTTTGCAAAAGTAGTAACCAACATGTCACTCTTCCATTCGTAATGGGTTTATTAGCGAAATACTTGATAGCAGAGTGATCAATATACAAAACTACATGATATCCAGTTATATAGTGCCTGAATTTGTTAATAGCATAATAATAACTTGAAAATCTTTCTCTATTACTGTGTAATTCAACTCAATAGGAGTTAAGTTTTTGCTAATTTAATATATAGTGTCGGGTTTCTTGTCTTCTTCTTAGCCAAGAACTACTCCAATGGCTGAATCTGACGCATCTGATGAAATTTGGAATGGTATATCCCAATTCGGGCCTGTTAATACTGGTATTATTGATAGTAGCCATTTCAACTTTGTAAAGGCAATGTCACATTTTTCAATCCATATAAAATTAATATTTCCTGTTAACACATATAATGGTACAACAATCTATGAGAAGTTATTTATAGATCTACGATAATATCTAGCAAATCCCATAAAACTATCTACCTCTATTTGAGTGCAGGGAGTCACTAATAAGAGGATTACTTGTATTTTTGTTGGATCTACTTGAATTCTAGTTGTTGAGATGAAATGACCCAGGATCAAGGCCTCTATCATCATCATATGGCACTTCTTGTGGCTTAAGCATAGCCTAGTGGCAATATAATGCTCCAAGACTTTCTCCAACGTCTGTAATGCATGTTCAAAGTCATCTCCATAGGGTGTGAAATCATCTATGTACACTTCCAATCCTTCATTTATCAAGTCTGCAAAAATACTGAGTATGCCTATTTGGAATGTAGCAGGTGTGTTGCACAATCCAAAAGGTAATACCTTGTAAGAAAACATTCCCCACGGGCAAGCAAAAGTAGTTTTTATCCTGGTCTTTAGGGGCAATTTGAATTTGGTTGTAGCCACAGAAATCATATAGGAAAGAGAAAAATTTCTTCCCTTTCAGTGTATCTAGGACTTGATCGATGAATGGAAGGGGAAAATGGTCTTTTTGCATTGCCTTGTTGATTTCTCTGTAGGCAGCACATATCCACCATTTCCCATTCTTTTTGGGGACCAAAACTAATGGAGAAACCCATTTACTGTCAAATATAGGATAGATAAAATTCACATCTAATAGTTTTTGAAGTTCTTCTTCAACAATATCCTTTAGGTGAGGATTTAATCTACGTTGAGGTTGTCGAATGGGTCTTACATCTTTTTTAGTGTAGATGTGGTGCATGCATAGCTAGGGGTCAATCCCTTTCATGTCTGGGTAATCCCAGGCGAAAGCCCCTTTATATTTCCTAAGGACTTGAATAAGTTTTTGTTGTTGGTCATCAGTCAGATTATTATTAATGTTGAGGATCTTCCCTAGCTAGATTTCGATAGGTTTGCTATTATAGACAATGGTTGTTGGTATTGGTTCATCATTGATATCTCTCACAGAATCTTCTTCAATTTCATTGTCAAGGATTGCTTTAATCATGTGACATTTCAAACTAGGCACTATAGTAGGGTGATTGATATAAGTATTAATGACATTGTCTTCTATTTGGTTTTTAAATTCCAGGGCATCTGACACAGTCAATGGTGACTGAATATTTTCTATTAAATATGTTATAGGTTGCTTCCTAGTTTTTACAATGGTTAGGCTTGGCTGAGCAGGAGGGTATAAGGCTAGATTCTTCACATCATTCCCTCTGGTTATGGTCATATTGCAAGTCCAAAACTAATATAAGAATCCGCAGTTGCTAACCAAGGCCTTCCTAATATTAAGGGATGTCCATCTAGCCGGTTCCTAAGGTTAATAATCAAAAAATCTACCAGATATTCCCAAGTGTCTACAGAAACCATCACATCTGGTAATGTTCCTTCTGGCCTAATGACTGAGTGGTTAACAAGTTCCAGCAAGGTAGTTATTTGTTCCAAGGTTGTGATGCCAAGAATTTGCAAGTTGTTGTCATGAGAATGTTAATGGCTGCCCCTAAATCAACTAAAGCGTTGGGAAAATAGGGGCCATTTATCTGTATTATGACAATGGGGTTTCCCGAGTCTTCATATTTTAGAGGTGTCTATTTGCCTAATAATAAATCATGCAAAGTCTTGACAACATGGACAATTGGGGTTATTTTTGTTTTCCTCATAGATTTCTTTATACACAATTCTCTAATAGTTTTGGCATATATTGGAATGGCTTGAATATCCTGGAGGAGGGGTATTTTTATACAAATATTCTTGAGTTCACCCAAAAGATCAAATTTGGGATATTCAATTGAGTGTGGTATCATCAATCTTTCTGGGAATGGGGGCGAAGTAGTTATGATCTGTTTGGGAGTTTTCTACCTGACTATATCTACCCTTTGTTTTTTTTGTTGATCATCTACAGTTAAAGGCTTATTTGGGTGCGGTTTTTTAAGTTGCAGATTTGTATCCTCGTCTGGAGTGATCATGCATCCAGATCTTAACTTGAGTTCATTACACTCTCTCAACTCAGTTTTAGGGTCCATACCCTCAATGATTTGTACTGACTAGATTGGTTTGTTGTTAGGATTTAGGTTGGGTTGAGCTAGGAGTTACGGTCATATATTAGCTTGAGGATTCTATTGCAATGTGTAAGGTGCTGATAAAGTTGGTTGAGACAAAGGAACTGTCCCCATAGGCTGGTTCATGGATCTTTCCAAATTTGATTTCCAGTTCTAATTTTGTGAGGTGGAAGGGGTCCATTCAGATGAATAGGGGTTGTTCTACTAGAATGGTGGAGGGTAAGAGGGATTTGGCCAATTATTGTTTGGATTTCACTCGTTGGGCCATGGTGGCATAGAAAATGCTTGAGGTGGCCAAGTAGAAAAAGATGGATGGTTTTGCCATGTTTCCCACGAATATTTCTCATAATTATATTGCGATGGAGGTGTTAGCACCTAAATCTGCCTTAGGCTGAAGGAAGGAAAACTTCAGAGTAACCACAAACCATGTTCAGTCTAGTAGCTAGCCCTACCAGAACAGGAGAGGGCTCTCTCTATGTCACGCTCAGTGAATAAATGCACAATATGATATGAGGTGATGTATAATGAATATTGGTTTTAGGCTAGGTAAATAAAAATCGAAACAAGAGGCAAATTTTGATAAATGACTGAGTTTTTGGGATATATGGGACCAACGAACAATATGAGTAGAGAATCTAACACAAAGGCAAAGATTACTTCATGAGGCAAGACAGGCGGAAAGTCTAGCAATTAAATTTGAAATAATGCGGAATGGAAATATTGTTTAGGAGGGTGAAAAGGGCATAAACACATGAATCCTTTTCAACAGAAGAAAAACACATAACATGAAACTTTCCCACAAGCAGAGCAATAAACATGAATTCTACCTTATCTTACTTAGAAAATTTCACTGGAAATGAATATGAATGAACTGTGAAACATAACGAAATACACATGAAACATAAAGAGAACACATTTGCTACACTCACACCACATGAATCTCATGAACCAGAGCCGCTGCCTTTCATTAATTCTCTGTCAAAATATACAATGAAGAACTGAGTATCTCTCCCACAGTCTCCCAGAAATTACAACCAACCCTTTGCAAATGTTTTGCATACAATAAATAGATTATGCCATTGGGAAATAGAACGACCAAGAGTTGGGGAGTTTTTCAAATGATTACAAACTGGAAATGGAAAGCCAACCATTAGTTACAGGTGCAGCATTACAAAAATGACAAATGGCTTGCGTGACTGCTCGCCTTCCTTTGCCACTTGGATAGAATCCAAGCTTTAGTGGAAATACTCTTTAAAATTTTCCTTAATTGCCGAGAAAAAAGTAGTGTCAATGAGCGGGCCCACTTGGAGAAAGTTGCGAATCGAAATGTCGCGAAGCGAAAGTGATTTTGGCCTTTTTCTCTATATGCGTTGCGCCCAAATATACGCGTCACGCCACTTTGGAGGTGATTTTGAGGTACTTTCCAAAGTCCAAATTATGCCCAAGTGTTCTTTTTAGAAATCCCTACCTGTCTACCTTCCAAACCAAGTAGAATTTCTAAATTTGGCGCTCATTTGCCCCTCCAAAACTTCAATCTCTCAAGACTGCTTCCTGTGTGTCAAAATAGGGGTAGAAAGGTCATTTTTTGAGTTTTTTTGACCTCCTGGGGACTCAAAACTTGCCCAAACTTCTTGGCCATGCATCAACAGTCATGATGTTTCATGATAAATCCAAAAATGAAAACCATTTGTGATTTAGAGCTCCCAATCCTAAGCGTTGCACTAGTGGCACGATGCACAGGGAGAAAAACCCTGTTTTGTGCCCAAAAATTTGTCAAGTGACCAAAATTTCCCCAAATTTTTTGAAATTTGGGCTGGAGATTCTCTATGAAGTGTTATGATGGGCCACAAAGGATTTAGCCAAGATTCAAAGCTGATCTTTCTCTTTTTGCCTCTTTTGTCTCTTTGTCGCTTTGCTCAATTTCGCCTTCAAACTCCTTATCTGAGCCTTTGAACTCATGTTTCGTGCCCTGTAGTGATAAACCATCCACCCCAATATGGTTTTGTCCTTGTCAACCTTCTCTAACAGCCTCTCAAGGTGGATGTTGATACACTCAAGCCAAGACTCTCGGTCATTGTTAATCTCTTGCTCTAATGGAGTGAGCTCAATCCTCCTATTTTCACAAGCTTAGCGATTCTCACAGATGTTTTGCAACTCCATGATCTCATGCTGGTCTTCGAGGTGTTTGTTCCTCTGCTCCAAATATCTAATAATCCACTTTTCCCTCTCCAAATTGAGATACAAGTCTTTGATATCCGTTTGCTGCTCTTGAATGGTCCTCCTAAGTTTGGCACTCTCCACATCTGTATCATCATCATGAATGAGGATGAAGTCAGCCTCTTGTTCACCTGATGGCCCCTTGTCGTGCATGGGCCTCTTGCCCCTATCGTGTACCTGTGTTTTCGATGTCAGAAGCGAGGCCCCTTCAAGCCCGGGTGGAGATAACACTCACTTTGCAACTGCAAACAACTGTCTACTGCCTCTGTGATAGGTGATGAATACCGACATAGTAGCGGTCTTACTGATGTTTGAAACATGATACTGCAAGAGAACAAGCCAATAGCTCTGTGAGTGTAGTGGGCTCCTCTTAGATGTGTTTTCCTCCCTTATGTGGTCTTCTCGGTGCATGAACTTCTTGGGAGGAATCACTCACTGTTTCCTCATCCCTTTCATAAGCTAAACTAGTTTCTATATTTGCCACTTTTTGATGTTCAATGATGAGTATGAATAGATTTTATATCAAGAATAGTTGTTTGCCTTTTGAAAAATTGAATTAATGAGTGGGACTATGAATGAGGGATTTTTTGCTGACTATAGGGTTATAAGGGAGTGATATGGGTTGGGGAATAAGGATTAGGGTTTAGGGTAATAATGGGAATTTGTTGTTAGGGTTTAGGATTTTGGGGATAGTGGGGTAGGATGAATGTGAATGAGAGAGGGGTAAGGGATATGAAATGAGGGGAGTGTAGTGGAAGAATTTGAAAATGATTGCAGGGAGCAAACAGCAACAATGACAACTTTTGAAAACCATAGATAGTTTTTTAGTACACTGTGCAGCAAACTAGGGTTTGTATTTTCACCTATTTACACACCATCAAGGAGGATGAAAAATCTTGCAATGGCACTTAGGGATGATTTACTTACTTGGAAGAATGAATTATTTTCAATTTGGAGGAAGATTTCAATGAAATTCAGGCCTTTTAGCCCTGTGCGCCGCACCTCCCATGTGCGCCATGCCAGTGTAAATTTACACTGGAAAATTTCTCCCAGTGCGCCGCGCTCCCTCTGTGCACCGTGCCTTTTTGCAAGAGCCTTTTGAAGGCCTTCCTAGTGTCCAAATTGGGTTCAAGATAGCTCGTTGGAAAGCTATTTGACTCTAATTTCCAACCCAACTGGAATGTTTCAATTTGGAGTTCATTTGCCTTGTCAAAAATCAAATCTCCCAAGACTGGTCAAAATGTGCCAAATGAGGCTACCTGAAGGCAGAGTCCTGTTGCAGGCAACGTTTGAAGGTGTTCCTAAACTCCAAATTGAGCTCATTGGAAAGATATTTGTGTCTAGTTAACATTTTGCTCATCAAGAACGTCATTTGGATAACCAAGCTAGGAGTAAACTTGATTTTCCCAAGGTCACTTTAGAGGTGCATCAATTCTCCTAAGGCAATTGTATTTTTGATATTTCTATAAAACCATGACACAGGTGTAAAAAGTGAAGGAGGTTTTTCTTCCTTGGCCTATTATGGACCAAAAACTCTCTCAATTTTCCAAAATTCATAATTTCTTGCTTAGAAACATCATTTGAGTGAATTATTGAACCTTCCTCTGGCCTCCAAGTATTATTGAAGAACTTTGAGAGCAACAATTTACAAACCCTAGACCTAATGACCAAGTTGACTCTTTTTTTATCAAGAGAGTAAAATAGAACTGTAAATGACCTTTAAATGATTTGACAAACAGACCTAAACCAGCAGGATAAGGCATGAGGGTAAATGACTGACAATACCCTTCCGTCAAATTATGGCATGCCACTAGTGGAATGCAGTTGAGTGAATGGAGTGGGACTCCTAAAAATGAAATGTAGAAAGAGTTTTGGTCTCCGATGGAAGACTGACAAGACCGACTCTAACACACTGGCCAGGTGCGATGCATACTGAGTGGTACACTGCTCAGATCTGATGCATATTGATTAGGCCTTCTATAGGGTGCGATGGGTGAGGATGAACAAATGTCCGAGACAGTTTGCTAGGTGGTTTCTCATGGAATCTTCTAGAAAATTATCCTATGACACCTCTCTGAATTTTCCCAGGGATGAGTAAGAGATCCAAGAAATCTCCAAGTGGAACTAATTGTAACAAGTGGTATGACACTAATTAAAACCAAAATATGACTCACACCCTTGCACACATCTATAAATGGATCCCTCATCTAAGAGATCCAGGGGCTAGAATATTGTGAATTGTCAGGAAGTGCTGATATTTTGTAATTGAGGAAAAGAGAATTGTATTGTTGGTGTGATCTTGCTATTTCATGAGGTGAAGAGGGATTGATGCTGGGAGGATGATGCTGAATTAGACAACTGGGTTGTAATTCTCCCTTCTATTTAATAAAGTTCTTCAAGTTTTCTTCCATATGTGTGCAACTGTGAATGTTATCATTTGTGAATGTTATTGTATGTTCATTACATATCTGATTCTGTAATGTTTATGTTGTAATAGATCAAGATGCTTTGATGGTTCTTTTTTACTGTGTTTCTGTAGGAACTCTCCAAGTGGGTTAAGTATGGGGAGTTGCAAGCTCTGTCAAGGAAGAGAGAGATCAAGCAAGGGATTAAGTGAAATTTCCAGGTTGGTCCCCTCATCTTTGTCTAATCTATTACACATAGAAGAAATCGTTGAATTGCTTTAAGTTGTTTTTCTAGGCTAGTTGCCAAACCTAGAGGGCTAGTCGTTCGAAAAGACACTAGTTTTCCCAAAAACACACTCATCAAACTGTGAAACTACACTTCCATCAGTAGATCTATTGTGATAACCATATCTGGAATGCATTGGCAATCCTCTTCTACTGTTTGCACCAACCTTTGGTTCTACGACACCAAATTGTCGAGCTGCAAGCTGAGCTACTCCATATTGATCTTTTGTTCACTAAGAACTTGTATTGTGTGGTTCTCCCTAGCACACAACTCTATTGTTATTCCATCCTATAGCTGATAGAGTGTTTCCTAGGGGGTGGGGGAGGGGGGTAGCTAGATTAAGGCCAAGGCCTTTCATCATGTTAATCATCATTTGGTCCATCACATCTGATGATACTAACGCTCCCTCTAGTAACACTATTTTGTTGGCCATCCCCCCACGCAGCATCTACTCTACTACTAAAGTGCCTATTGCGACATGGGTAGACTGGGTACTTTCCTGAGGGGGCCACACCTGTAACTCCTACAGCTACGCCCTGAGGGCCCCCAACACACTCTGGTGCTATGTCATAAACTCTTGGATTGCTTCACTAGTGAGATCGTCAACCGTCTCACTGATGTCATGGAGATCACCTTCGGTTAAGGTGATTCAGTCAATGGCTAGCTTCAAGGCCTTGACCTTCTTCCTTGGGCCTAATCTCTCTGTGATGTGCAGTTTTTTGAGCTGTGTCGACACAGTCCCTAGGTCCGTGCTCCCTTCCACTATTTCTATGTCCTCTGCCTCCTACCCTAAGGATGTTCCTAGGCCCTCTTCTGCCTGTACCATTGCTGCCTCTATTGTCTATGCTTCTACTCCTACTTCTGTAGCCTTCTTCTACTTCGTGTCTTCCTGTTCCACTTCGTAGACTTCTCTTACCTTAGCTGCCACTTTTTCGTTCCATCTTCTCATGGCTAATTGGGTGACACGCAGTTTGGAATCATCCTTATTTTTCTGTGCTGCCACTTTCTCCAGTTCCGCCAAATTTGGGGCGCGCCACTCGGGAGGCCATGTCTCCAATACTCTGAATATTGCATCGTCAGTGGCCACAAATGGTAGCTTTGTCCACTTCTTTGTTGGATCCTTCCACTCCATGATGTATATGTTGTGCATATCCACCTTGAAGTCTTTAAAACTCTGTAGAATATTATGCATTGTAGGTGAGAGGCACGACCTCCTATTGATCCACATTCAGATGCTTGCCTCCATGAGCATCCTGAAAATTTTTGTATCGCGAATCCATTTTGCGTCCTTAGTGGCCCTAAACGAAGCGTACTTCGCGGCCTCTAGTAAGTCTCGGTCAATGTTTGAGAGCTAACTATCCTCTGATAGTTCTCCCACTACCGGTAATATGGATAAGAGAACCACACGTAGTGGAAGGTCTTACCTTGCTCCTAGGCCTCGCGATAGTTTAAAAAAAGCTCCTTGCAGAGGAACTCAACCCAGTTGAACTGGACCCCATTCCACATTATTCAGCCAAAGTGACCATAGGCGTTGGTACCTCATCGGCGCAACATTTTCTCATCACTTTACAGACCAAGAGTTGGGTGGCTATGCACACCCCCTTATCCTTAATGCTGGAGATGGCGTAACCCCTCTTCCTTTTCTGCAGCTTATACTTTGCCTTCATGGCCTCTGCGAGAGCAAAATCTCTACTTTTTTTGGCTATTTTCATGGGGTCCTTTCCCTTACAGGGAAGCCGAGAAATTTGGTGGATGAGGTTTTCCATGATGGGAACATGCTCCTCCAGTGATAGATACCCATCATGCACTAGGCAGAGCAGTTGCTTAATGATGAAAATGGTGATGGGAATGCAGTGGAAATGTGGAATCCATAACCAGTGTAGCAACCCAGCCTTTTCCACACCGCGCAGCCATTTTCGCGGCTCTAACGCTATCACCAACCCCTCAGTATTCTGCTTCATCTAATTCATTGTTTCTAGGTGTGGGAATTTCTAGCTATCCGGGAGGTCCCAGTCTTCAAATTTCATGGTGGGCACACAACCTAAATGTGGGCCCTCAAATACAATGCCATCAGGGAGGAGCGGGGTATGGAGTGAACTCTTTGTTGCATCCAAATCATTTGGTACTTTGGCTTTCCCTTTTCATGGAGGGACATACACAGGCAATTTCACTATAGAGTGCAACGGTTGGATGTCCTCCTCCACGTCTTCTTCTTCTTCTAGGGTGGCAACTAAGGCCTGCAAATCTTCTTCCTCCTCATCTGTTTCAATAATAAATGCCTTCCCTTTTTCTTCCATTGATAACTTGCTATGTCGTGGTTTCTTTGGGGACATGCGCACTGGACCCATTGTCTATTTATACTTCTTTGGCCACGGCATCTACGATGATTTGGGGATTTCTTTCAAGACCCTAGTGCCTTCGAGAACATCCTATACCATGGGGGTCTACGTGGCCTTGACGGTGGTTCCTTCTTCAATCCCCAACCCAACCTTAGTGGTCATCATCATCTCTACACTATATGCTATCTGTCGCGAACTCAGGGGCTCTATTATCGCTCGACTCTCAACACTCTGTGCTCTGGTCAAGCACTCAATGCTCAAATTAACAAGTGTTGTCTGCTAGAAATCCCTTTGAGTTTTATAGCACCTTTTGAATTCCAGTTTGACCATTCCCCCCAATTTCGGGTCATTAATGATTTCTTGGCAGAAACGTTTCCCATACCTTTCCCATAACTAGCATCTTAAATGTCTATTGCCCACTCCATTTGGCCTCAAATCAAACATCCTGTCATGAATAGTGACACCAATAGTCACTTCCCAGCCAACCAGCATGGCAACGTAACCCTCCATTCACGGTCACAAACCCTGTTACATGCTGCTCCTACATGAACCTCTCAGAGCGTGCAGCTCTTAGGCAGAATAATTTATAGTATCATGCTCCCTTTAAAATACCTGGAGTGCTAAGACCATCCTTCCTATGGCTAGTTAGGTGGGCAGACCACCCATGCGGGGCTTCATCTAATCCTCCACCATTCTTCGTAGAGAATCCCCATCTTCCATTGTCGTGATCGGCATTGTGCACTCTACTATTTGCACTGCACTGCACTACTCACTACGTTTGGCAAGATGCAGTTTCAACCATGGAAGAAAAATAACCAATTCACGACGATAACTTTCCAATTTTTCCATATGACTGTACACACCTTGCCTTGGCATCCTTGGTTTTTCGACAAGAAATTATTCCTTTATTTCGTTTTCCAGCTTCTTAAGCTCTGCATCCATTAAAGTGCTTTTCTCCCGTAGCCATACTTGGTCTTTTCCAAGTTCACGAAGTCTAAAGGTTCCCTGTCAGATTTCTTCCTCAAGTCTTATATGCTCTGCTTCATGAAACTGTGTGATTTCTTCATTCTGGTTTGCACAGACCATCGTATCTACAGGTGTTGTTATCCATGGAATCATCTTCGCATGCTCCAGAGGGACTACAACCCCTTCTTCATACTTCAACTTTGGAATCGCTTGCTTGGTCAAAGCTTTGCACATGGTCCTATAAGCCCATACAACCACTAGTACACATAAGTCTCAGTTGGTGCATCTCACATGGTGAACCTGGTTCAGGATTTCACACACCTTGTTAAAGGCTTCCCTATGTCTGATTTTTGGTGTGCTATGTTTTATCATGCTTCATTGTTCACCCACTTGTCTTGCCTGCTTCTGCTTGTTGTTCCAGTTTCCTATCATGATAGTGGTGTGCATTTGTGTGGGTTGCGTACCATATGCCTATACCCATCTGGAAAGGTGGGCACGCAAGCTGTTTCACCCCTCATAACTGTCTCTCATCCATCGCTGAGGTTTTCCAAATCGTATAAACACCCCCCTTCTGCATTTGTGCCAACTGTCAATACTTCTCTGATGCATATCCCACCACCTTGCGAGCATCACACGCAGTGCCCATTTTAGAGCATCTAACTGCTACAATTCTGGCACTACACTTTCAAATTTGTTCAAAAATTTGTCCACTGCTTTCAACCCATCATACATAGGAAAATCCCTTACCTCTGTTGTCACGAAGCACAGTGATCATACCATCATGTTGCAATTGAGTGTGGTTACCTCATGTAACAGTTTTCCATCGCTCTATTTCCTCATCCGAATTTGATGTGTAGGAGCTTTCATGCTCCCACGAAATCTGGCCATCTATTGTTGGATTACCCAATCTTGCTCTCGTGCGGTTATCTTATAAATATAGTCTAGCTCGTCATCATTATCATCGTCATGCACTGGCTCTATGTAGCATGCTCCTTCTGCAAGGCCTAAAGGCACCACTACGTGTAGTGACTTTTTCTCAAAAATCATCTTGCACTTCTTTAGATTTATTACTCCATTCATATCAGTGGCCCAGTCTATTCCCAGTAGCCTGGGATAGGGACTACTATCATCGACAATCTCTATCACCTCGAAATCTGCAAGTGTGATCGCACCTTCAATGTCTATTGTTATCCCCTGCAATCTTTCCATAGGTAGGATCTTCTGCTGGTTTTCCATCCATAATTGAATAGGGGACCATTGCAACACGGCCATACCCGTGCACTCCCTTGTTTGTTTTGGTAGCACATTCACATCTGATCCTAGATCCAAAATTACTTGATCCATTTCATACTCCCCAATTTGCACTGTTGATCTCATTTCCCTTCCCATTCATGATGTATGTTTCCCCAGTTTCCAGACTACACATGGTTCTCTTAACCCAGTGCACCTAGTGATTAGTTCCTGTAGTTCTTTCACAGCCTTTCTATCATGCAGCAGTTTCATAGATGTCTCCAGAAAGGTAGTGATCATTGAAGCATCCATTTCTGGCTCTAGTTGATCCTTACTACGTGAAGTGGAGGCCTCCATGAAGCTCTTCTTAGCTTCCATGAATGTCTCCTTCACGTGCTCTAAATCAAATTCAGGTTCCTTTGTAGGAGCTTTGCGAACCCACGCATTTTCTTTAGGCTACTTACCATTGTCATCTCTTGTTGTGATACCGCTTCTACACACTATGTTTACATTCAGGTTCTCTTTGCGCAGTTCAGACCTCATCATTTGCAAATTCTGAGTCAGGGGAGGCTAGAGTATCCCTTTCTCGTGCAACCTTGCTATTAGTGTAGGGCAGTCCTCTACCTCATGATCAAACTTAGTACAGTATAAACATGATGTTCTCGTCAGATTCTTGTAATTGCAGACATAATGCCCTGGCCCTTCGTAATTGTAACAAATTAGTTTTCCGCAACCCCTTCCCAGTCGCATTCCACCACGACCTCATCCACACCCCTAAAATCCAATGCGTGCCATTCATACATTTGGGTCGAGGGATCACGTCCTCATCATTTGAAAATTCTGAGTCAGGGGAGGCTAGAGTATCCCTTTCTCGTGCAGCCTCGCTATTAGTGTAGGGAAGTCCTCTGCCTCATCATCAAACTTGGTATAGTATAAACATGATGTTCTCGTCAGATTCGTGTAATCGCGGCCATAGTGCCCTGGCCCTTCGTAATTGTAACAAATTAGTTTTCTGCAACCCCTTCCCGGTCACATTCCACCTCGACCTCATCCATGCCCCTGAAATCCAGCACGTGCCATTCTTACATTTAGGTCGAGGGCTCACGTTTCAGTCTACACTTTGTAGGTAGGAGTCTGATCCATCATTAGTTCACTTCTGTAGGTGCGCTCATCATGGCCTACCGACCTACAAAAATTACAAAACAATTGTTGGACCATCTGCGTATACTTTTCCAATAGATGACAATTATGTGTAGCATGTTTTCCTCCTATCTAAAAAATCGCACACCATAATGCAAGCATCATGCTTAGTCCTACGTGTGCCTTAGGTCTTAATGGCATCAACCCTCCTCCTGCCAAGTAATTCACGAAAATTGGACAATGGTCCTTGTCATGCCCCTGGCCTTTGGACTTTATGCACCATACCTCCTTGCATGTCTCTGGCCAAGTTGTCTTGTCCTATTCCAAACTCTGCATTTCCAGACACAAATTTTGCAGTTGCGCGTGGATTTGTTGGACTCCTAGGCCAGGATCTTGTATTGGGGTCTCGTGTAGTCTCATTGCAATCTCCAAAGCTTCAGCCTGGGTGGATAACTTCTACTGTGACAGCACCGTCCTTATATGCGGTGCTAGTGACACTATAAACCATGCACGGTGTTGCCCAACTGTCAAGGTCATGCTGGCTTCATGAATCATACTCTTCAGTCTCTGATCTAGATCCCCTGGGGTCTCTCCTGGAAGCATTGTGTTCTCCTTAAACCTGATAATCGATTGTGTCTCCAACTTTGGCTTGCTAAATTCCCTATTTAGCATGGCCTGGATATCTATGATCCCTACATTTGGATGGTCATTAGAATTCTTAATGTATCATGTCAGTGCGTGATCCTGCAACGTTTCCTTCTTTATATTTTCATCCACAACTCCTTGTGCTTCACATATGACCCTTACCATGAACCAAAAATGGTCCAAATCTTCGTTCACTACTCCCTTAAATACCAGCAATTTTTTCGCACTCGCCATATTGAAATGTGGTGGTGGCAGAGGTGGTGTGGGCAGAGATGGAGGTGAAGATGGTGAGACTAGTGGCAGTGTAGGTGGAGGTGGTAGGCGCAGAATTCACTGCCTTATAAAACTTACCATGCTTCTCGGAGAAACTTTCATGAGCTCTTCCTCACTTTCCCATCGAGGCGAAATCAAGCGGCTATTTTCTATCTTTTCACTACCTTCATTTCTATAGATCCTCCCACTTCGCGTAGCCCCAAACATCAATTTATTCACATAACCTTCTTTTCACACAATAACATCTTAATCCAAGTGTTCAAATATTTAATGTACTTAACTCGCGGTCCTTTGAGGAAGCATCATTTTTCCTTGTTGTAGCTAACTGTCGTGTCTACCACAAACTCGATGATAAACCCCCTATCATTCGATTGAGTCAATGGTCCACAGCGTGCGTGATCTTCTCTTCCAATGCTTCTAGTCTGTGCGCTAATTTTGGAGTACACACAATTTCTTTGTCAACCCTACACCTTCCCTGACTATCGGCTAGCTTTTCGATCCACTCATACAACTCAGAGGGAAAGGATGCAAAGGAAATTTCATGGACTTCCGTATATAAGTAGCACTCCAAAAACTGTTCCTTTGATACTCACGGATTCGTATTTTCCTACATCACGAACTCGTGAATCTTTCTGTCTAACCACCCTTCAATTTCGTTCTTTGTTGGATTCTAGTGACACGACATCAGACATCCCTTATGTAGATCCCGGTCCCGACAACGAAACCATTTGTTGGCTTGGTTGGGCGTGACCCAGGTTTAGAGATGATTTAGCCAAACAAATCCTAGTACTACTGGGCCTTTCGACAATAGTCTGCGGAGCGCGGACTGAGGTCTCAGCCGAAGTAGTATGGGAGGGTGGTAGAACTAGGTTTCTGCACCTTGGGGATGTTTGATGGGTTCCAAGTGGTCCGTGGTTTGACCATGCGTGCACGTCACTATGTGTACTTATTAGTACCTCGTAGCCTATGATGCTGCCTTCGTACAACCCTACTTAGGTGCCAAACAGTGTTATTACCTAGATCCTTACTAGTAATATTAACTTAGCTTATCTGTATGCTTTCATTTATACTTAACAATATTCACCATTCATACAAAAGCATGCAGTAAATAAATAGTATAATTGCAAATGATATCAAATAGGTAATAACACAAGAATAGACACATGGAATTCAAATAAAACTTCTCTTTATTATTCTATCTCCTTGGTTACAAACTTGACTCCACCCTGCACACTCAGCTACGAACTCTACTAGGCCTCTGTGCACTCAGCTTTAGAGATTCTTCCTACTACTATGACCCAAGATACTTAAACTCTTGCTCTATGCTCGCTATCTTATTCTATCTATCAGATTCCATTAGTTAATTCCATTAGTTACTTTACAACTTAGAGCCTCACTCAATTTCATTCAAAACTTAGGGCGAACAACCCTATGATTCTAACATACAATTCACACTCCACGCCCACAATTTTGTAGAGTCTTTACAGCAATATTACTCAAAACTTGGGCTTTGAGCCCCAAACCATGATGTGGGGGGATTCCATGTCCAACATGCATTCATTGTAGTAGTCTCTTTGAAAGGTGATGGAAGGTTGTAAGATGGAAGCAAGGGTAATGCAAAGGCAGGAGGTCTATCATGGCTACAATTATGGTGAGAAAAATGGTATGAAAACATCTAGTAGGACATTTAATACCATGAGCAAAGGTGACCATAAAGCAACATGATAAAAAAGTGTGGGGACCCCTTATAGGGTGATAGCTAGAAATGATATACAAAGAGAGGCATGAGGCATAAATTTTATGTCATTGCAGGCACTACAGAGGATCCCTAAACATACAAAAAACTATAGCATGGACACCAAGATGGAAATCAGTTTCTATTCTAGGGTACCCATGGATGGCAGGCTCGACCAGACAAGTTACGACATGTCAAAAGGAGTGGTTAATTCCACAACTTGGCGAGGTGAGACCTAAGGAAATTTGAAACAAAAATGGAAAATTCCAACAGTGAAATGGAATGGACGGTGAATTCTAGTCATATATGTTGATTTTAGTGATATACCATAGAGAAATACTGAAAACATAATGAGATCTTCTAAAAGCTATTCAATATTGAGTCAAAAAAACTTTACAGAATCATTAGTTGTAAGTAATAATAAGGAAACAATGGAAAAATACTCCCAAGAATTAATAATTTTACAAAAGATACATGGTTAAGTAAAAAGGATACATAATAGGCCCACATTCCCATTATGAAAAGGGAGATTTTTACCACATAACTCAATTTTCACACCATTTGGAGACAAAACTTTGAAAACCCTTGTTTATCTGGAGGGTCAAAGGGTCAGTTGATAAAAGCCCATATGACCCTCCACATAATGGTCTAAAGTTTTGGCAATAATTCTACAAAATTATAGAATTTGAAGCCCCTTCATAAAAAACTCTCCTATGAACTCATTGTCCAAAAATATGGACCATTATTTGGAGGGTCAAGCAATAATAACTTTGAATCTAGGTCCAAGCCCCCTCAAGCCAACAATTTTCCATAATGATGGATTTGAGGTTATAATGTTAGAATCTAAGGGATCCACCTCACCGATAGCAGAAAAACAAGTGTTGTGTGTTGCATTGGGAAACTTTGCAACAATTCTAATGCAGACATGGCAGTTGGAGGTTGGGCTAGATCCTAAAAAATATTATAATTTTGATTGGACTTCACATTAGGATTATGCATAGTCTTTTGAAGGGCACCTTCAGGTGGTCACAAAATAATGTTCAATGATTTCTTGTCAAAGTGAATTGACCATCTGGTGTAATTTGATTCATGGATCTGATATATAAGTTCAACTCTCATAATTTTAATAATTATGAGCTATGATTTTTAAATGGATTCCTAACTTAACCATAAATATATCTCATGTTGAAGGTGATGCATTAGAAGAGTTTCCCCCACTCCACCCTCACTGATGAGGTGGAGGATTTGTAGCCATGTTTTTGTTTTGGGCCAAAAAAGGATTCGTCAAGATAGCTAGTTGACGAGCACGTTGCTACGAGAAATATCAATGAATCACATCCATGTTGGGGAACTCATGACTAAGATGATCATCTCCATAAATATTGTAAGGAAATCAATTCCTCCTCTTCTTCTCTTTGGTACTATGCCCAATGTTTTCATGGGTTTGTGATGCTACTTGTTCCTCAAACAAAGTCTTAGAACTATTATTTTTCTTCTTACTTTTTTATTGTTGAGGATTTTTATTCAAGGTGGACTGAATATAATTCACCTTGGAGGTTGGAATAGAGACATGAGGATTTTGAGTAGCAGGATGACCAATCGGGGCACTAGAAGAGATGTTCAGTTGTCCTATTTGAGAGGCTAGTTGTCCTATGTTTCTAGATGATATAGAGCACATGATTCCATTAACATGGGTTCCAAGTTTCTTAGTTGATAGATCAATCGATGACCAAGGATCATTTAGAATGTGTTGATACAAGGTGCCCACTTGAGAATAGATCCAGTCGAGTTGGTGGGTAGACAAGATAGATTTCTCTTGGGTTTGGGCTCCACCCTTTTCCACTTCCTTGAAAACTTGAGGCAATAGATATTTAATAAACTACTCATGAAGCACTCCATTAGGAACCTTGGTTCAGAGAAGAGCTTTTCATCTCCTCTGCTCATGAATATGATTAAAATGTGTGTGGTCTTATCCTAATAAAATGTGGTTAGGATATTTGCACTAGCCTCATATCTAATAGGAAATTAATATTGATTAACTAAATTTTGTGCCAAAGATAAGGAAGTATCATAAGTGGTAGATTTGAGATCAGTATACTACTTGGTGGCACTACTGGTGAGGGTCCACTAAAAATGATGTGACCTGATACTACCATCCATAAAAGAGTTTGTTGAATGCCATAAATAATAAGTGGTGATATAAGTTGCGTGGTCTTCTCCAGGTTTTCCATTGAATTTTGGAATTTCTAATAACAACTTATGTGGAACAGGTGGTCATGTAGGATTATGTAATATGGGATCATTCATCAACTTAGAAATTTTAGCCAAAGCCAAAGTTGATAAAAAAAGGAGATGTGAATGAAGCTTTGGGGGCAGGGGGGTTAAAGGCCTCTTATGACCTACATTGAGAAGGTTTTCCCCCCATAGCATTGTTTATATTATTAGGGTTATTCATGGGAGTGGATTGGCCAAAGTGGTTAGCTCTAGTACCCATGTAAAATTGAGATTGTTTAACGCCTCTAGGTTATGGGGCCCTAGTGGAAAAAGGATTTCCAAGAGGTTGCTGAACTTCTAGACCATAGGGGGATCCAAAGAGATTATTGATCAAATTAGGGACCCATGGATTGTACATGTAAAAAATGTTTGTCTCCCTAAAAGTATTCCAAGGATCAGAGATATGGCTCTAGAATATGAATACGTGGTTGACTCCCAAAGGGATTGGTGAACCCAATAGAAACAAAAACACCTCCAATGCTGCTATATGATGACATGGATACTAGAAGGATTCCAACCACATGGAAATCCATTATTGGGGATTTTCATACTTCCTATTGAGATACCTTAACTCATTGTGGACCCCATGAAAACAGAGGTGGAAGAAAATTTATACCCTCCAACATTGTACATAGGCATACAATATGCTCTAGAACTAGACCCTCTACTCAATGTGAAAGGGTATGTAAAATTTTGTTGATGTGGAGGCACCCATACTAGATGTTCCAAGTGGAAAACTTACACCAAGATTATGCTAGTATGAGCAAAAAGATTCATAAAAAGATGTAGTGTGGAATGGATCTGTAGTTAAAGGAATGGATCTGGCTATGACATATCGAAGCCATGAGTTAGTAAAGGTATGAACACAATGGGTTCCAACACAAAATTATTAATATTATCCATGAGCGACCTAAGTAAATGACTATGTAAAGATCCATATAAGTCGATATCTATTGGGATGGGGTCCCCTAGGTGAGTTTTCGGGTTAAAAACCCAAGTATTGATGTAAATTTTGATAAAAATATGTAAAGTCTCTGTAATTTGTGGATGCGGAGTGCGTAGATAGTTAGAAGTCAAAAGGGGTCTTAGCCCCTTGGTTATGTAAATTTGAGTCGGTTTTGAGATCCATCGATGGTCCGCAGACCATGAGATTGTATGTAATATAATATAATATATATATATATATATATATATATATATATATAGATAGATAGAATAGATAGATAGATAGAGAGAGAGAGAGAGAGAGAGAGATTCTTATGTCTACATCTGAGGAAAGGCGTAAGTAGTAGTGAGTAGATAGAAAGGAAAAGGCCTCGCAGCTGAGTGCATGAAGGCCTATAGTAGAGTCCATATCTAAGCACGCGTACCCATGTAGCTAAGTGTGCAACACAGTTTTGAGTCTGTAACATCGTATTGAAGATTAATAAAGAATATTGTTGAAGAAATTCATGTGTTTATCTATTTACTCTTGTTATTTATGTTTGTGATATATGTTATGATGGAATGATGTCTTTATGAAGTAATGATGTATTGATGCGCGACTTTATTAGATACGTCTTGCTAACTGTACACAATGCATGTTAAGTATTTACAAGAAGATTATAATACATGTTGTTATGTTTATTGAATACTTAAGTAGATCTGTGTGAACTCAAATCTAGGGTTTCTTTATGGTGCATGTAAGTGGATGATTCATCTATTAAGGTTCCATAGAAAGCTATCATAGACTTCTACGAAGGTCTAAAGGTCATTTAAGTGAAGTTTGTAGTACCAAGCCTTAGGGTCTTATAGATCTACGCAAAGGCAGATCCATGGCCAAAAAAGACATCACATTGATCTCTAGATGCAGAAACGTGGTTCCAACATCCCCCCATACTGCTTCGGGTGAGACTTCAGCCTGAGCTACGTGGATTGGTGCTAAAAATGGCTAGTAGTATAGGGTTTTGTTTGGTGCAATTAACTCTAAACTTGAGTCAGGGCCCACGAAGCCAACAAATGGTTCCATTGTCAGGACCAGGATCTGCAGAAGGAGATGTGTGATGTCACATCACTAGAATCTGACTAGGAAGGAAATTGACAAATGGTTGGATAAGATGATTCACGAATTCATGACTCAAGAGAATAGGAATCCACACCTGTCAAAGGAACATTGGTTGGAAAAATACTTGTACACAGAAATAAACAAAATTTTCTTATGCACCTTCTCGATCAAACTATACGAATGGATAGCTAAGTTGGTAGACAACTAAGGAAGGTGGAAACTTGATGGTCCAATAGTGTGGACTTCAAACCTAGTGTGAAGGTCAGAAGTCTTCAAAGACAAGATCATGCACACTGTCAACAATTGGCTTGATTGGAGTATAGGAGGATTTGTTACAGAGTTCACGGTTGATACCTCAATCAGCTAAGTGAATTAGAGTGACACTTCTTCAATGGACTGCAAGCTAAGTATCTGAGATATTTGAATACCTAGATTAAGATGCTCTTGTGTGAGAAACAGGTTATATCATTGCATTGATGCTTAGATCTATGCAAAGTGGATGGATCTTCAGAAATTGAGAGAAGGCAGGCCTTGAAGCCTGGTTATTGGACCTCCTTTGAGCGATGACGAGGGAATGGGACAAGCCTCACAATGAAGTGTGGTCTAGCTGATAAAACAGGGTTTTCCACAGATACATCATCCATCCACTCCACCTCCACCTTCACCTCCACAACATACACTTTCGCCCACACTGCCACCACCACCACTGCCATTCAACATGTTGAACACAATAAAGCTGCCAATTTTCAAGTGTATAAAGAGAAAAGACACATGTTAGTTCTGGTTTGTTGTGAATGCTGTGTGGACCATGCAACAGATCACTCATGACAATATAAAGAAGGAACACTTAGTTACTACTCTGTAGGATCGCGTGTTGACATGGTATATTAAGTACTGTGCTAATCATCCTTTAGCAAATTTAGTAGATACTAAGGATTCTTTAAACAAGGAGTTTAGTAAGCCTAAGTCTGACTCATAGTCAGTCATTGGATTGATGGAAATCACTATGAGAGTTGGTGAGGAGCTTTGGGAGTTAGATCAAAGGTTGAAATGTGTGATATGTGAAGCTAATATGCAGCTTACAGATGGTCAGCACCACGAGTGGCTTATAGCCTTGCTTTTGCCTCTCCTAAGGATTGCTTTATCATAGTAGAAGATAGGAACATAGGCAGACGCCTTGGAAATCATGATGATATTTCACGAAACAACTATTCAAGACATGACTTTGTGAATCTAGTAGATTTACTCACAGTTGAAGAACCTCTGCTTGGAATTGCATAGCTTGAAAAAAAGAGAAGGAAGCTAGGCCAAAGGTACGCGAGGAAGTTTGGTGCCTCAAGTGTGTTGGAAATAATATTGAGAGGGGCGGTTGAATCGGTATTATCAAATCTTTTCCAATAAACACTTGCAGATCTGACTAATGAAACTTGTATATACCTTCCAGATTTTAATGTAATTTATTCTTTAGATGTTAACCATTAATCTATATGTCAGAACCATATAATAATAAACAGGAACAAGAACAAAAGAACACCAGATATAAGGTGGAAACCCAATGTGGGTGAAAACCACCTGCTACAATATGTCTCTATCTTCTTTCAATTAGAAACTTCTTTTTACAATGATTTTGTACTAGTGCAGTCCTTTCCCAGTACGTAGGCTGCAACCTACAAAGAGCTATAACCCTCTCTCATTTTCCAGCTTCTTCTGGAAGGGAGATACAACCCTCTTAGCTCTTGTACTAGCTAAGATACTAGTACATAGGTGCTGACCTCCAAAAGATTACTACCTTCTCTTTCTTCCAGGGACCAAGTTTCATAAATTTTCAAACTGGATCCAAAACATCAAGTACATGTGCATCACCCAACCTCCTTTAAAAAAATAACTTCTCATAATGCAGTAACCAGAAAATAACACCAGTAACCAGACACCAATTTAAACCCAGATCTCTACAAAAACAGATAAAAGACAGCTAAAATATATTTCAGGAAAGGTCCACAACTTCACCAAAGGAAACCTGCGGATATCCACACTTTTGCCATGACGAGTCTGCGCAACTCTGCACCTGCACTGTTTACTATTTAGCGCACCTCCACACCTTCTTTGCCGATTCAACTGCCCACCTCCGTACCTGGTTCTTCTCTGGTTCTGCACACCTTCGCACCTGCTTCTTCTCTGGTTCTACACACCTTCGCACCTACTTCTTCTTTGATGTTGTGCACCACCGCACTGCCCCGTTACCGCTCCTGCGCACCTCCAGATTTAGACAGTTTATCAGTTCTCAAACATACCCCAGACTGTCGAAATCACAGAGTTCATGCATCAAAGGGATCCCAACTTTTCAGTAGATCTGACTTATAATGCTATGGATTCTCCTTGATTCAGATTCAATTATGTCCCATAAACCGATTATCAGAAATTCAGATCTTGCTTTTCTTAAGATTTTCAACTCTTGTATTCTGCCAACTGATCTCCTTTCCCTTTTATAGTCAAGACCTTACTCAAACCATGGATCAAAACCATTGAGAAACAATACTAGGGATCTAAAACCTGGGTTCAATATTTTAGATGCCAAAACCACGGACCAAAACCATAGGATCAAGAACATCGGACTAAATACCATGGACCAAACATAAGATGCGCATTTTTCTCTGCATGAAAGTCCATGCAGTTTAGGTTCCCACCTTTTGTGCGAGAGACCTGCGAACATATCCACACCTTTTCAATGGTCCTCCTGCGTAACCTACCGATGACCGCATCTTTTGATTAGTGCACCTGCGGAACCAGAAAATAACTTTGCTGCACTATAATTTATCATCTAAGATGAGTGGGTTTCCATCAAGTACAACATATGTATCATAATGCCAACAATTTCCCCCTTTGGACTTGATGGCAAACAAACCAATCACTCTCCCCTTCTGACATCAAGGGCAAAGGGGCAGACTACCATACTCCCCTTGAGTACCTGCTGAAAACTCTGAACAAGCTCCCCCTTTGTATATGCTCTATGCTCAAATGTTGTCTACAAAAATATGTTCTACAAGAAATAACATGACTCCATACATCATAAGTAACCTTCCTATCATCAAGACTCATACATATATCCATCTCCCATCCAAGTGGGAATACACAAGATAAACAAAAATCATTCATCCCAGGAATAGTGGGGAAACCAAAATAGGTCGTTACATGACCTTGATATGAAAAGAAGTACATGACATAGAGACAAGAACAACTATCATCAGCAGAATCAACTTTCAGACCAGCACACATTGATCTACTCCACTAGAAAACTCTTGAGAAATCAAAACAAGGACTTCTAAGATAATGCCAACAATGCATCATTAGAAGAATATATGCTCCCCCTGAGCCTGTGCCAGATGATCTCTGATAGACCCATTCGACCCACATAGACCGACAAATGTACGCGTATCCACCTGCATACAACAGACAAGATTCAACAGCAAGATGATGCATCAACAACCCCCAACTTTTGTCTGAGGTATTCAAATGTCTCCATGGGCAATGGTTTGGTGAGTATATTAGCAACTTGTTCCTTGGAGGTAACATACTACAATTTGACCTTTTGTTCCAGCACTTGTTCCTAGAGAAAATGATACTTGATTGGTATGTGCTTGGTCTTTGAATGCATGACTGGGTTCTTTGAAATGTTGATTGCACTTGTATTATCACATAAGATGGATATAGGTGGAGTACAAGTGATTTGAAAATCCTGCAAAGTTTGCATCATCCAAAGGAGTTATGTGCAACAAGATGCAGCAGCCACATATTCTACTTCAGCTTTAGATAAAGCAATCGAACTCTGTTTCTTGCTGAACCAAGATACTAATCTGGAACCCATAAAGAATGCACCACCACTAGTGCTTTTTCTGTCATCCATGCTTCCAGCCCAATCTGCATCTGTATAAGCATGAAGAGTGAGATCTGTATCTCTAGGATACCATAGACCATATTTTTGAGTTCCTTGAAGATACTTGAAAATTCTCTTTACTGCCTGAAGATGAGTTTCCTTTGGATTTGCCTGAAATCTTCCAACTATTCCCACTGCATGCATGATGTTTGGTCGAGTTCCTGTTAGATAGAGAAGACTACCAATCATAGATCTATAGGTTGGTTGATGCACTACTACCGAGTCATCATTTGCGCTGAGGCTGCATCCTGTCACCATCGGGGTACATACAACTTTTGAATCCTCCATCCCATATTTCCTCAAGATCTGCTTGAGGTACTTGGTTTGAGATAAAAAGATACCACCTTCATTTTTTTGGATTTGTAAACCAAAAAAATATGTCAGCTCTCCAATCAAGGACATTTTGAATTATTTATGCATCACCAAGGAAAAATTTTGACTCATAGCTTCTTCATTAATACCAAATATGATATCATCAACATACACAATGAGTATTAGCAATTTGTCATTTTCAATTTTTATATAAAGATTGTTATCTGTTGATCCTTTTGAAAAACCTTGTTGATGAAGGTATTTGTCCAGATGATAGTACCAAGCCCTTGGAGCTCGTTTAAGACCATAGAGAGCCTTCTTAAGTCTGCATACAAGTTTTGGATCATTTCCAAGAATGAATCCATCTGGTTGCTCAATGTACACTTCTTCTTCTAAGTCTCCATTCAGAAAGGCAGATTTCACATCAATTTGAAATACTTTGAATTTCTGAAAGCTAGAGAGAGCAAGGAACATTCTGATGACCTCAAGTCTAGCAATGGGAGCAAAAGTTTCTTCAAAGTCTATTCCTTCTTGTTGAGCATACCCTTTACAAACAAGTCTAGCCTTATTTCTAACAACTTCCCCATTTTCATTCAACTTGTTTTTGAAGATCCATTTTCTCCCTATGACATTCTTATCTTTTGGTCTAGGAACCAACTCCCAAGTGTTATTCTTTTCAATCTGCTCAAGTTCATCATCCATAGCCTTGACCTAGCATTCATCTTTGCATGCCTCTTTTACATTTTGTGGAGGAGAGTAATGTCAAATAGCTTGAAGCTTCTGCTATTGTTCTTCTTGTTTGTATACCAGCCTCTTTCTACCCCAAAATCTAAGATTCTAGATGATTCTTCTGAACGTACCTAGATGGAGTCTTTTCTTCTATCCTTATATGTTCTTCTGGTGCCTCATAGGTCTCTTCTTCTTCATCATGAATCTGATTTGATGTTGATGGATCGTCCTATTTATCTTTGAAATCTTCAGATCTTACCTACCTAGGAGTGTTTTCATCTTCATCAACCACTACATCAATACTTTCAACAATTTTTCCAAGCCTTTTATTGTAACACTTGTATGCTTTGCTGTGGGGAGAGTAACCGAGAAGAATGCCTTCATCTGCTCTAGGTTCAAACTTGCCAATATTTTCATCAGTATTTTTGATGTAGCATTTACTCCCAGAAATTTTGAAATATTTAACTGAAGGAGTCTCACCATACCATATTTCATGAGGAGTCTGAGTGCTTTTAACCCGGACACTTGTCTTGTTGAGAATAACAATTACAGCAAATGCAGCTTCGCCCCAGAAAGTTGTGGGAGTTCAAGATTCATCCAACATAGCATGAGCCATTTGTTGAACTATTCTATTCATTCTTTCCACTACTCTGTTTTGTTGAGGAGTCCTTGCAGTAGAGAATTCTCTTCTTATTCCATGTTCTTCACAAAAATCGAAAAACTCATTTGAGGTAAACTCCCCACCTCTATCAGACCTGAGGCATTTAATTTTGTGATCTGATTCGTTTTCAACCAAGGCTTTGAAAGATTTTAATTTTTCAAAGGCTTTGTCTTTGTGCTTCATAAGTCCTATCCAACACATCCTAGAAAAGTCATCAATGAATAATATAAAGTATTCTTCTCCCCGTGGTGACCTTTTCCTAGATGGACCACATACATCAGTATGGACAAGTTCAAGTGGCCTGCTAGCTGATCCTTCCTTCTCAGGGAAGTTAGTTCTGGTTTTCTTACCAAACTGACATGATTATCATATTATATTGACTGGAATTCTAATGTCTGGAAGACCATGAACTGCCTGTTATTTGCATGCTTTCCTTATTTGAGAGAAGCTTAGGTGCCCCAATCTCTAATGCAATAGCCAGTGTTCATCATTCTTGCTTAAATAGCATTGATGCTATCCTTCTTTGTATATGTTCAAATTATTTGGATTTATTATGCCTTTGATCATTGTTTCTCCTATATCAAGATCAGGAACACTACATCCATTTGATCGAAATATTACCTCAATTCCTTGATCGCACATCTGACTGACACTCAATAGATTATGTTTTAAGCCATCAACATACATAACATTTCCATCTTTGACCTTTTCTTTCAACCGAATAGAACCTTTACCTTTTATGAGCGTAGGGGTGTCATTTCCAAATGAGACCTTCTTCTCCTTTTCTAAGGCACCATATGAATGAAGTTTTCCCTTATCACCCATCATATGTTTTGAACATCCACTGTTGATGTACCATTGATTTTCCTGCCCTTCCGCATATAAGGCTATACCACATCTTTTTGGTTGCAGTTCTTTCATTCTCCATGTTTTGGAACTTGAAGCTTGTTCCTTCTGAGTTGTTTGCCGAAACCTTCTCCTGCATTCAGAATCTTCATGACCGAAGTTGTTACAAATAGAACATTAAATTTCATTTTCAACAGGAGAAAAGTTATTGTAGGTCCTTTTTGTGATTCCAGTCATGCTTCTTCGTTTTTGAGCTTCTCTAGTCATGATTGTCTTATAGGCAAAACATTGAGGTACTTTGTGACCAAAGTTATGACAAGAGAAGCATTGGTCATTGAAGAAACTCCTGCAATTATCAAATCTACCAACCAAATGATTGTAGTTTCTACTGCCATCCATTGCTAAGGTAAATTGAGAAGATTTTACCTATGGCTAGTTGTAGCTTCTGTTCATCCTTAACGTGGATTTCCCCCGATTTACCGGGTAGTCTTTGTTTATTCTTGAGGTAAATTGTCCCTGATTTACTTGGTGATCTCCATTGGGCCTTTGCTCACTCCTCCTTGCTGCATCAAGATAACTTTCGGAGATGGATGGTTTCTGTGCTTGAGATGTTTCTTCATTATATCCCAGACCTGTCTTGATTAGGGGAGAACCCTGCACATTGATAATCTCATCTAGAGTTTCAGATCCTTTAACAAATCTAAGATAAAGAGCTTTTGTTTTCTCAATCTCTTTTCTAAGTCCCACAATTTCACATTCTAACTTTTCATGATGTTTTTCCTTTTCATCCAGTTGAAATTGCAGAGTATCAATAATCATATTTTTCTCTTCTAAACAAATTTTGAGTTTAGAAATCTCTT
>APFE031501848.1:5773-16813 GCA_000404065.3 Pinus taeda | reverse complement strand
GCAATGGTTGAGTTATTATCTGAATCTATTTCATTTGGGATTCGAAGTTTGATAGTGAGGTTAGATTCTGAACTCGTTGTATTACAGCTTAATAGAGTATACGCCATTAGAAATCTAGTTTTATTAAGATTATTTTTGAGATTGCGTCTCTTGGAATGTGAATTTGACTATATTGAATATCAGCATATTCCAATATCTTTAAATACATTAGAAAATGCAATTTCTTCTCAAATGTTAAGTAGACATGTGCAATAATCATACAAGTAAATTTAAAAACATTCCATAACATATTTAACAAGACAAGCTAATAATAACGATATCATATATATAGGAGTGTGTCAAAATAATACATCGTCCTCGATCATAGGTTGAAAAACACCTTATGATTGGCAAAAATGATAGGTACAAAAATCAAAATGTCATGTGCGACTACAATAGGCGATCATCCCATCACTAGTGATGATCTCGATATGAAACCACTGCACGGGCCACCTTACAAAGGAACCTCCTAAAAGGTCCGAGGACTCCAATCACATAGCGCTGAAGTCAATGAGGGATGTCGTCTATGCTGGTCTCGGGAATTTCCCCTGTCAGGCGCTCTAGATGGCTCTCCAACTCGGCCAAAGTCTCTACTGATTCATCTTATGGGGCTGGAGCTGGTGCAACTGGTTGTTTTCTCTCGTAAGGCTAGAGAGCGGCTGGTCGTTGTGGGCCCACATCTACATTTTGAAATTATTACTATCAGTTTTAGGACGATATAAAAATAAAAAATAAAAATTTAATTAATTTAGGAAAATGTTGAAAAATGATTTTACCTGAGTCGTCCCACTGCTCTCCTAGAGGAAGAGCCATGTCTGGGTCTCCACGAAAATCAATCCCAGCATAAGGGAAGTCCTGAATAGAAAAAACCTGGTTCTCCAACCATTGGAAATACTCAGGTTTGAACCAAATGACCTCAGTCCCCTCATCAGGATGACGGACCATGACTGTGACCCATCGCATCAGTTTGGGCTCTCGAGGAAGCCCAGCTCCAACAGTAAGGTGCTGTGAGATAAGCATAGGAATCCTCTCTAGGTCAAAACTCACGACAAAAGCCCCATAACCAAAAGTCTTAAGTCGTCCGTTCTTGGCCGTGGTCAATTGGCCCTTCACATTGGCCAACACAGCATCACACCAGTTGAAGATGGTGCCTTGGAAGCAATCAACTGCCATACGCATCTAGGATCCAGTGGCAATATGTAATGCGGCAGCTCCGCAAAGTCTAGTAACAGTGAACGCAATCACCATGAGCTCAGGACGGGATATGGTCTTTATATCTATCCCTTTGTCTCTAGTCTGGCGGTTGCAGTACTCTAGCCAGAGGCTATCGACAAACTGGCCACCTGCCCTAGTCCCGAACAGAGTCAAGTCAGCACCTCTCTTAGGCAAACCAGTCAAGAAATATATATCCACTTGCTCAATTTCGAGCTGGTGGCTGCCAATAAAGAAGCACTAGTCCTGAATGCTCCATCTGTCAACCATCCACTGTAAGAAATCCACCTGAGCCCTCATGCCAGGAATGGCCCAGTATTTGTACAAGCCACGCACCCTTAAAGAATCAAGTGAAGGTTGATGATTCCATGCGGCAGCATCCACGTCCTCGTGCTCTCGTTCGCGCCAATCTAGCATGATGTACTACCTGTATCAAGCATAAAGATGAATTAGAATGCTAGAAAATGTTTTCATTGGTCCATTTTTGAGGAATTTTGGGTTAAAAGTCCTCGCGGTGGGGATCGCACCCTACGTGTTAGACACAGTGCGTGGGACCGCACTTTGTCTACATGGAAGGTGCGGACCCCGAGCTTTTTCCCAATGGAGAAAAAGTTGAGGTCCGCAGGTCCGCAGTGGTAAACCTGCGTACCCCGAGCGCGGGTTTTATGCCTAAAAACCCTCCCAAAAAAATCAAATGAAAGACTAAAATGAAAATTGAAATAGTTAAAAATGAAGAGTAGGATGATGTGGATTACCTGGAGAAGACGGCGTTTGATTCTGACGGTTGAATTTTCCGTAATCTTCACGGGAAGTTTTCTGAGCAAAAGCACTATTTTCTCACCCAAATCACAAACGGTAAAAATGAATGGTAAAAGGCCCTTTTTATAAGTTTTTTGAGTAAATAAATTGCAAATTTGTTTATGTTTCACTTTCAAAAGGTATTCTTGCGGCATTTTTATCCATTGCAAACAGGTATGAGTAATGTTTGTGTTTTTGTGCAAGATAATGGATCATTCAGGCAAAATCTATCATTTTCAGCTAGAGTCACCTTTAAGCTCTTTTCTGACTCCTAAAACATGGAAAGATTGCCGAGTTTTTCTTTTAAGCTCGTTAAAACAGAATTAAAATACGGTCCATTTACAGCTCTTTTCCGACCATAAAAACATAAAAAGATTGCCGGATTTTTGTCATTTCAAATTCGATATCAGTTATAAAATGACGTGTCCTTGATCAGTTTTTTACTTTTTCGGATCAAAGACACTAATGAAGAAAAGTACTCCTTGGTCGTAAAAGATCAAGCGGTTCTATCAAGTATTATTTTATACTTTTTCGGGCTTGGGAGACAAATTTACGAAAAAGTCAACCCTGAAGTCTTCTTAAGTTTTTTCAGACTCTCTAAAAATGAAAAACGCCGAGTTTCTCCTATACTGGACTCGTTAAAATCTCGATATTCAAGGACCTGTTCAATTACAAACAAGAACGGACCACTCCTTCTTAGGGTTTGAATTTAAACTAAGTTGGACTCACCCAAAGGGTGAGCGTATAATCAAGCATATGTTATCCTCCTCAAGCTTGTAAAAAATAAAGAGGTACTTGCCATAAATGGTGGGGGAAAAGAGAGAAAAGTGAGTCTGTTTATCATAATTTGTAACCACTCTTGAACATGACACTTTTATTCACCTGGGTTGGGAAATCCTTTACCTAACAGTTGATCAAACCACATTGAAAGTCTTCAGCTGGTTTCTGGGTATTAACTTTGGGTCAATTGTCACCAAACCATCTGTCGTGTCGTTATGTGTTCAAGAGGTCAGTGCAAATAAGCCATTCATCTGCAAAATGTCTGTCATCCATCTTGACCATCCCTGAGTCAGCCCTTGCAACTAAACTTCTTCAACTTGATCTATGATTTCATGTTGTGGGCTTGCCTACGACGGATCGCTTTCTATCGACTTCAACTCATTATCTAGAAAGATGATCTAGAAATCATCAGTACCTTGACATCTGCATGCCTCAATGGCAGGTTTCTCGCCTTTGTCGACAGTTTACATCATTGACTTTCGATCAAAGGATTCCGTGACATGTTCGACATCAACACATCTTATCACATCTCATGGATTGTACTGAGTACTTTGAGATCCATTGTCATTATTGGTGGTTTCTCTCACGCTTGTTAACAGTTTACATCATTGACTAGTAATCAAGCGGTTTCTACCATGTTCGACTTCGACACATTCATTCGCATGGATAGAATCGTATTGTTTCGGGAAGAAGAAATGAAGACCCTGGATCTAGTTTCCACCATCCAGGCTGCGAGGAATTTTGTATTCATTATACTATGGACTATTCATAAACAGATGTTTGCGTCCCTACCGTGTCCACATGTGTCTATACTTATGATGTGTTACAAGATCATTCCTATATCAGAGCAGTAGTTAGTGTTTTTTAGTCAGTTTTTATCTGAGTATGGGAATGCCTACCTCAGTGATGGTATGATCTCATATATATATTTTGCATTGAATGTTTTTACAGGTTCCAACTGGGCTCTTCGCGAGATGATCCTCGAAATGATAAAGTACTTCACTCTTCCTAGATGATAAATGAAATCCTCATCTACTATAGAATTCGCACTTTAGGGGGCAATCTGTTACACAAAAATATCGTCGCCTTGATTATTTGCAGTCAGTATGGGTCTATCATCACTTGTACTGACCTCCTAAGAAATTCTCAGACCTCAGCTCTTCAAAATAAGCTTTCGAAATGAGAGAAAGACATCAAAAAGAAATGTAACTCTGGTTCCACACTTTCTCTCACTTTTGCCTGCGGGCCCGCACCCTTTGTTCAGAGTACCTGCGTACTTATACGCTCTGTATGTAAAGGAGAGGGTGCATACCCCTGTGAAAGTCAAAAGGCGCAATTTTTATCTTAAAAAACTCACTTTGGGTTAATTCTAGATGATTCTAGAAGGAATTTTGACGTGGATTGTTCGCTCCAAAGAGGTTCATGCATCCCAAAAGAGAAGGAGCTAATCCCTTGTTAGGAGGAGCTATCCCTTTGAAGGAGGATTCTATCCCTTTGAAGGAGGAACTAGTAACTGCCCTCCATTGCACTATAAATTGAGGCATTGGGTTAGTGGCTAGAGAGGTTAGAAGCTGAACATTATTTAGGGTAAATGCTGGTGAAATCAAGACTTCCTAGTTGAGCTTAAGAGGAGAAATCACATACCTTTTTGGCTTCATTGGGGAGTGAGTGAAACTTGTCAAAGTAGAGGAGACTTCTTGTCGGACCCTGGGAGGAGCTTGTACAGTGTCAAGGCAAAGGTTGTAAAGTTCTTCTTCTTTTGAACTAATACAATTAGACTCATCTTTCTCAACAAGTATCTTATGTTATTTGTTTCATGGACTCCTTGACTTTCATGTTAAATATGTTTTATGATATTGGATTTTCAGGTGCTATTTAATTGTTTGCCTTGTTGGTGTTTGCAGGTTCGCGACAAAGGAACTCATTTGGATCAAAGGAGTGAAGGCATCCCCAAACTTGCGTTGGACATAAGGTAGGCCTTAAACACACTTGTTTTCCATTATTTATAAAAACACGTTTAGAGAAAGATAGTGTCTCGTTGGTTTGCTTGTCATTAGGTCTTCTTTAGATTCTATGAAGGTCTATCTTGTCCGCAAGATCGAATCATTCCGCGTGGTAATGCCACTGTGGATAAAGTTTCTAAGTTACTTCACGAGTACCAAGATCTTTTTCCTACCAAGTTTTCAGACTTGGAAGGCATCATAGGTGACTTCAGTGTGATGAAAATCACTTTGAAACTGGACACGAAGCATATTAAGTAGAGGCCATATCGCCTTAATTCCAAATACAAGGAAAAGTTCTGCATAGAGTTGGATAAGACGCTTGAGGTAGGCATTATCAAACCTATGGTGAAATCTAATTGGGTAAGCTCGATGGTGGTTCAAGAGAAGAAACAGAAGGGAGAAATAAGGATTTGCATAGATCTAAGGAAACTTAATGGTGCCCGCATCCATGATCCTTTTCCAACACCATTTACTGATGAGGTATTGGATAACATTAGAGGGAAGGAAGCCTACTCATTCACTAATGTATCTTCGAGGTACCATCAGATCAAGATCGCGCCAGAGGATAGGAGAAAACAAAACCTTCATGATCGAATAGGGTTGCTTTCAGTATACTATCATGCTGTTTGGACTCAATAATGCACCCGTGATATTCTCTCGCATAGTTATAACATAATTTAAGGAGTTCATCCATAAGCTCTTGGAGGTGTATTTTGATGACTAGATGGTGTTCGGTTTAGTGAAGTGCCATGTAGCAAGTTTGCGTCTGATGTTGGATACGTGTGGCAGATACCAGATTGCATTGAACCTGAATAAGTGTTTATTCTGTGTCCCCTTTGGGATCTTGTTGGGCCATGTGGTGTGCAAGAAAGGGATGATTATGGACCCTGCCAAGATTGTGGTGATAGTAAATTTGGAGGCCCTGAGAATTGTCAAGTAGCTACGTGCAACACTTGGGCATACAGGATATTACAGGAAATTCATCAAGGCTTATGCTCAGATTACCGCGCCCATGGAGAAACCACTGAGGAAGGACACTACATTCTGTTGGTATGAAGAATGTCAACATAGTTTGGATGTATTGATGGAAAATATGGTCACTGCGTCAATTTTTGTCTTCCCAAATTGGAAAAATGAATTCCATGTACATGTTGATGCCTCATGCATTGCATTGGGAGTTGTGCTGACACAGGCTGGTGAAGGAGAGACAGACCACCCTATAGCCTTCACGAGCAGGAAGTTATCAAAGGCTGAGAAGAACTACTCAATGACAAAGCGTGAAGGATTGGCTATGGTGTACGTGCTTCAAAATTTCAGGAACTACTTATTGGGTGGACATTGCAAAATGTACACAGATCATTCTACCTTGAAATACCTGGTCAATAATATTGTTTTGTGGGGGAAGATTTTTCGATGATTGCTACTATTCTGGGAGTATGACTTCATGGTGATTGTGAAGTTAGGTAGGTTGAATGCAGGACCTAACCATTTGTCATTGATTAAGACAAGAGAGGATCCTACTTATTTGGAGGAAAGGTTGCTCAACGCACATCTCTTCGTTGTGTGCATAAAAGATAATCACTTTGTAGATATTATCCACTTTTTTACCATAGGGATGGCATTGAAAGGATATACAAGTGAGCAGAAGAAGGAACTAGTAGTGCGCGCAGTGGACTTCTCAGTGATTGCGGTACATTTGTATAAGATGGGTACAAACGAGATATTGTGACAATATGTGTCATATTTCAAACATGATAGCATCCTTGCTGAAGCTCATGGAGGGGTTGCAGGAGGACATTATGCAGGAAAAGAAACAATAAAAAAGATGTTGCGCGCAGGGTCATGGTGACCTACACTACATAAAGAGTCTAAAGAATATTGTAGGGAATGCAATGTATGTCAACAAATAGGTAGATCATCGTGGAGGGACGATTTTCCACTGAATCCTCAAATATCATTGCAGTGATTTGAAAAATGGTAAATTTATTTCATTAGACCAATTCAGCCCCCAGGAGAGAAGACACGTGTGCACCATATGATCGACGCGACGGAGTATCTAACTAGATGGGTGGAGGCACAACTGGTGAAGGATTGTACAGGGGCTACAGCGGCGAAGTTCTTGTTTGAGTATGTGTTATCCAGATTTGGTTGTTCGAAAGTGTCAATGAGTGATCGAGGTACACACATCCTAAATGAAACGATCAATGTGTTGAATGAAGAGTTTTAGGTTTATCATCAGAATAAAACACCATGTCATCCTCAGGATTATGGAATAGTTGAGGCCTTTAATAAGATCTTAGAGAACGCACCGACAAAGATTTGCAATGCACAACGGAATGATTGGGATATGCACATACCTACAGTGCTATGGGTGTACAGGACTACTTGCAACAAGTTGATAGTTCAGACAACATTTAGATTGGTCTATGGCATAAAAGTTGTGATGCCTATGGAATATATTGTTCCTAGTCTATGCATAGCAGCTTTCACAGGTATGATAGATCGCAAAGCCTTGGCAAAATAGCTCACACAGCTGATGGAGCTTGAAGAAGATGGATTCTTGGATGGATTCCATCAAGAAGTATAGAAGGAGCACAAAAAATCATGGCATGATCAACAAATCAAGTTGTGCACATTCAACATAAATGATTTGGTCTTATTGTATGATAGAAAGTTCACTAAGTTTCAGGGGAAACTTCATATACACTAGCTTGGGCCATATGTTATTAAAGAAATTATAGATGGAGGTGCAGTTCAGCTCACAACATTGAATGGATAACCTTTTCCGGGAAGGGTGAATGGAAACCGATTGAAGCCATATATTGGGGATTCGTCTCAATCACTATATGACGACAAGACAATCTTACTACTCTAGGCAGTTGCAAGGGAATGCGGGACTAAAAACTACATTGCCCGGGTGGGAGGACTACGTGGCATGTGTGCTACATGCAAAATGGTGAAGTTACAGTATAAGAAGTTGCACGAAGGGAGCTACACTACAAAGTGAGGTGTTGCACATCACAACAGAAAAATGACCATTCGAGTCACTGTTCATGATTTAACATCCAGGAGATGGTTAAGAGGCATGGGCTGGCGGAATTTAAGGCCAAAATATTTGAAGATATGCCACCAAAACAACATTAATAATTGAATTTTGGGGCAAATGGTCAAATTAGAATTCAAAAGCCCCTATAAATTATGCATGCCAGCCCAACAGAGAACACTTTCACACTTAGATTTTTTGAGTTGTGTTGTTTGTTGATTATGAACTGCTCGTTCTTAGAGGATTTGGTCATGAGGCCAACATTTGTGAATTTACCAAAGTTGAACCAAAAGTTTATTCTTGACACCATGTTAGGTCCAAACCCTATTTAGACAGTGAGCACTGGGGGAGATATCGCGTCTGAAGGAGATGTTTTGCAGGTAGTGAGTATGGAGGCTTTAGATCCTGTGCCTGTGACACCGAGGTCACCTAGGACAAATCCCACCCCTGTTAGAGAAACCAAGAAGCCCAAGAAGGATAAGTAGAAGAAGCCGGTGTCAGTGCATGAGTCACCTCAAAAATATTCTACAACTCAAAAGTAGAAAAAGGAAAAGCAACCTGAGAGGGTTGTGGATTTGGAGGGTGAGGAGGGATAGGGCACTGAATACATAGACACTGAGGGAGTGGAGCCCTTTACCAAGTTACCTGATTACATCCCTCCGAACAAAGGGAAGATAAAGGTCACCAATGACCCCAATTCTAACAAATTTTTCATCTCTACACCCCTGCTAATAGGGTAGGTTCCCTTTGAAGGTCCACACCTCGTGCAGACCTCCCCTGCTGAAGATGAAAGATTGGGACCTAATAGACCATGAAAGGGTCCCTCACCTTGCAACAAAAAATTATATGAAGAATGTTTACTACCCAGAGTCAGGTGTCACCAAGTTAGAGATGGTGGAATGGATCCGTGGAATGGATAATTCCGAGCTGTTGAAGCTATTGTGGGTCCCCCACTATCACCGCACTATTATCAATACCACCTATGCACAAAAATTACTTACTCTCATGCATGATGGGTGCTTATGGATAGGAGGTCCTATACCCATCATGGACATGCTAATCCATAGGATCATGCACCTGCCACATGAGGGCTTAAATCGGGCCAAGGAGTTTGGCAGAAAGGTAGGGGTAACGGAGGAATTGAGGTCTCGGGAGCAGCACGCTCTCAATTTGATCAGCGAATACTTGGCGAAAAATGAACAGATGTTCGTAGAGAAAATGCAAACTTTGAAAGAGAAAGATACTATTCAGGAACATAGTTACAGCGTGGAGGCCATAGCTAGAGAGGCATGCACAATAGTGTCAGAGTTGAACATACCCGAGGATGCACAGCCAGAAGCCAAGATCCGTAAATTTACTATAGGAGTGCACGAGACCAAGGATGAAGTTGGGTGAGTTCAATTTGAACTCAATATGAATATCATAGAGTTGCAGCTGAAATTACAGCCTAAAACTCCGCCTAAAGTTAGAGAGTAGCATGGAGCCACCATCAAGGAAGGGATGGCCACTTTAGATGGCGCAGTCACTGATTGCACAACCTTGTTTGAATAGGTGATGGAATTCGTAACGACTCTATAGGAAGACCCAAACCTGGAAATCTTGAATACAGATATTTGCAATCTCCAAAAGGAGTAAGACTAGGTCAGGGCGACGACACGCTCCATTGCTACAATGCAGCGCCTTGCCAAGTTGCAGGAGGGGAAGCATCTCCTCTCACAGGTGGAAGAACCTCAGAAGGAGGAGGCAGTACTTAAGTCCAGGTTGGCACCTTGGGCAGAAGAAGCTTACCAGGTATCGACCAACATTCAGGAGAAGCTAACGGCTTGCAGCAAACACAACAAAAGATCAAGCTAGCCGTAGTAGGACCAATTATAGAGCAGCTCATAGAATAATTCAAACAGGTGGCTACACAGAGTGGTATTGAGGTTGTCATTGTGTAGGTGGAGCTAGGGTATCTTCGCAGCAAGATCAGCATGCCAGCTGAGTGACTCAAGGGCAAGTCATGACCTTTGTGTTGGGGAACTATTGGGATGGGGTCCCCTGGGTCAGTTTTGGGGTTTAAAACACAAGTTTTGATGTAATTTTTGATAAAAAGATGTAAAGTCTCCACAATTTGTGGATGCGAAGTGCATAGATAGTTAGAATTCAAAATGGCTTTTAGCCCCTTGTTTATGTAAATTCGAGTCATTTTTGAGATCCATACATGGTCTGTGGTGTTATAGATATTTTTGGGCACTTCAACCCCAATCATAAATGTCCATAAACTAAGGGCTCCTAAGTCCCTAAAAGTGTTGCTTCGCTGCCTAAAGGAACAAGGTCATCTGATTACATCATCTCCCAAAAGTTCTCCACTGAAAACTGCTGATAAATGATCAAAACTGGACCATACTGAAAGCCCAGTGCAGAGGATGCGATGCATATCACCTTCCCAGTGTACAAGGTGTGATGCATACTAAATTTCTCCTCTGTAGGGTGCTATGGTCGGGAATGGACAAATGGCAGGGACAAAATTCGAGGTGGAAGATCATGGAATCTTCCAGAAGCTTCCCCTCTGACACTTGCCTCTCTGTTTTCGACCAGGGATGAGTAAGAGATCATCATTCTCCAAGTGGAAGCAGGAACTAATCAGAGAGAGGCCTAATCAAGATCCCAGACATGACTCACCTCCCATAACCATCTATATATGGTCCCTCATCACAGAGATCCAAAAGGTTGGAAATGTAACTTATAGAGAAGTGCTATTGGTTTTCTGGTGTAATTTCATAGTGTTGGGTGATCTAAGCTTTACTTGAGGTGAAGAAGGGCCTTCTTGATGGAGGATGATGCTGGGTCAGAACATATGGTTGTAATCCTCTTGCTACTTTTCATCTTAATAAATCTATTTAAGTTTTCCTCCATATTCTTGTATGTTTCATTATATATGCATTTGTATGGTTAACACACATCTGGTCCTGTGTTATTTATGAATATAGATATTTTTCTTCAATAGTAGTATGTTGCTATGATTCCACAGGTGCTCTATGAATCTGGGCAGACAAAGCAGAAGCGGCAAGGCTCTATCAGGAAGGAGAGGAAATCGAGCGCAAGACTAAGGTTGGTCTCCTTTGTTCCACTCCTATCTATTTTCATAAAGGAAAGTGAAAGTAGACCTTTAACTTGTTTGTT
>APFE031501845.1:0-18749 GCA_000404065.3 Pinus taeda | reverse complement strand
GTGGTTGGAGGAGAAGGGGTAGGGGGATGGGGGAAGAAGAGGAGGAGGAGGAGGAGAGAAGGGGTAGAGGTGGAGAAGGAGGAGGAGGTGGAGGAGGAGGTGGTGGAGGTGGAGGCAGAGGCAGAGGAGGAGGGGTGGAGGAGGAGTGGATTGAGAAGCACCCAGAATTGCTTTTACACTCCCATTATGTATTTACACTAGATTTAATTTTGGTGTCGAGCCCATTGACATTCATATTAGAGTCATAATTTATTGATGTCTTTTCCAACATGCATAGAATGTGGTGTACTGCATTTGTGCATTTCCTTCACCACTTCTGACCCTAGTTCCTTCTAGATTGGAATATAATTTGTGCCTCTTATCTGCATTAGTTATAATTATTCGCATGTCCATTTCCTCAAAGAAACTTGTATGTTTAGAAATATGTATGTTCAATTAATTACACATATTACTATTAAATATATGAATAATAACCTATTTGGAATTCTTAATATGTAGATAGTTGACAAGATATATATTCCCTATAGAAAAAAAATATTTCAATCCAACAAAAAGAAAATATGATTTACTTTCCTTAATTACCACTAGTAGTTACCCTATGTTTTAAATTCTCCAACTTAGATATTATTTAGGAATTTTTCAATCTATAACATTATACCTATCTTAAAATGTTATATCTAACATACCTCAAATAAAACTGTAGTTTTTTATAAAACTTATATAAAAATATCCACAAATTTCTCTTCTACCTCATTCAGAATTTACACTCTCGATTAATTTTTTCTGTTGGAAAAAAGAAAATGATAACTTCTATACCAGAAATTTTTTGGGAATGTAAAATGATGTAAAAGAGAAAAAATTGTTAGAAATGAACACCATTTTCATTGGATAATGTTTTTAGCCATAATTTTTTTGCATTAAGTTTCATAATTTAGATATGCTATTAACCATTTATAGTTAACAATAATAAAGTCAAAATGATGATATCCTTGTGTTAAAAAAAAATATTTTTATATGTTTCCAAGAATTTTGTAGATGCCTTTTTCAATTTATTATATATATTTTTATGCTTAGTTTGATATCGTAAGGACATTGATGTCATTTTTATATTTTTTTATATTGGTTATCACAAGTTTCTACACTTGTCTACACATTCAACGAGTGCTTGGGAGAGGAGTACTTACATATTTGAAAATATTATGAAATTAAATCTACATATAAATATAATTATGGAAATATATTATTTAATTATGAAATATACTTAAAGCTCTTCAGAGGAAGGGGTGTGATTTTGAATATTTGAAACCAAATTCTTTGATTAGGGGTTTGAAAAAATATTAGCAAATGCGATATTCAACTTTCAATTGCTTCAAAATTTCTATTTTCTGAACGAATAATAATACTCATGTCTCCACTACAAAAACATTTTTAGATATTGGGGTGTATATGAATTTTGGTTCAAAGGCATTTAAAATTTAGAAAAGGCTCTTTCCAAATGTCTTCTTCTTTCTAATACATCAGTAAATAAGATGGAATTATTGTGTTATGCTAATTAATATGAAGGTGAAATAATATTTTAATATTTACTGATTGATTTGTTCATATGATTCTAGATTTGGAATAATTATTACATTATTAAACAGGTAGGATTGAGTTGTTGGTTGTTGGATTTTTGTTGAGATATTTTCTCAACAATATTTTCCTTGTTTAGAAATTGTTAGATCTAATGAACACTATTTAAATGGCTTGTAACATCGCTTTGAAATGAACAATATAAGAATTGTTTTGTGTGCACTGTGTCTATTCCTCATATTCTTTTATTTGTATGAGATCTTGTATTGGATTCCATCCCTTATTATAGGGCCGAGGGTGATGGAAAAAACGTGAGGATTGATACTATACACATAAATAAAATTTAAATTAGATCAATATCTGTTTATATTGTTGTGTGTTTATCCAACATTTTTTGTCAAGGCGGAGGAGTAACTGCAGAACATAAGGGTTGGCCATTCTGAAGAATGTGTGATGTAGTTATCAGCTCAGGTTGTGCGAAGTTGAAGATAGAATTTTTCAATGGGAATTGTACATCCAGGAGGCTGAAGAATATTATGAAGTCCTACGACATAGTAGAGAGTCATTTCATGCATAGGGGATCAGACAAAGAGGAAAAATATGAATTGTTAAATAAAATTGAGATCAGGCTTGTTTGTGGTTCATAACTTTGATAATTATTCATTTATCTCTAAAATTATGATTATATCATGGAAATCACATGATTCCCTAGGAGGAGTTGTCGAATGTTTTGAGGGTAGATGTGAGATTCGTTCATATGTGTTGTGGGATTTGAAAAATTCTCCACCAATATGAAGTTGTTGTGATTTATCGTTTCAAGAACTAGGTTGAATATTTTGATATCACCATTGAAGATACTTGTAGTGGGGCATGATGCTTCAACAAAAGCCCCAAGAAGCTCTAAAAATATTGTGACTCAACTTATTTTTTACGCTATACTTGAATCTAGCAGAAAGGGAGTGCTTTTCAATATGTTATATTTAAGGAGTTTTTTGTGGTGATGGAAGGAAGTAATCTAAGATGCTACATCTCAATGTTGCGTTTCAATTATGAATTGTTTTTAGTAGTACAGTTGTTATATTATTTTCATATTTGTGGTGTTGGTTTGGATTCATTGGTGAAATTCTTCCTTTACTTTCCTTCTGAATGTTGTGAGCGTGACTATTCATTGGCATTAGATTTTCCATCAATTGTATCCAACTACAAATTATGGAAGAACTAGTTTTGAAGAATTGTTCAAAGTGCACAAAGTGGAATAGATGAGACATTATGGAATGTAATTGGTTTTGTTCTCATGTTTTTTGTTTTGTCTTATTTGTTATTTGTTAATTTTTTTGTTTATTAAAATTGTAAAATCAATGGATGAAGACATGAATATAATTAAATTATTGTTTCTCGACATCTTTGAGTGCCCATAGAACACATCGCTAATTTAATTGTATGAATTTGTTATATATTGATTGTTCTTGTTGTGCTTCAGGGTTTAAGAGAATCAATTACATCTTATGTTATGAGCTCCATGTGTAGAATGGTTAGTTACATAATTGTCTACTACATACAGCCCGAGATTACCCTTCGGGATATTTAGAAGCATCAATTATAAAAACTTCATCGAAGATAGTCAGAGGTCATCATATCTGAAATGAATTGAATGAGAAGCTTGAAAATTGTGGTCGGGGAAAGAGCATTGTCTAGGAGACTTCAGAGTGGGTATAAATGTCAAGGAAGACTAGTTAGACATATGTGACATGTGAATAACAAATTGTAATTTTTGTATTAATATTTGTAATGATATAAATGTAATCCTTAAAGGGGGATCTTGGAATTGTGCCTACATTAGTAGATAATTAGGATTGAGTTGTTGGTTGTTGGAGTTTTTTTGATAGATTTTGCTCAACAATATTCTCCTTGTTTGGAATCTATTAGGTTTCATGAGAACTATTTATGTCGCTTGTAATTTTACTTTGAAAGGAACCATATACGAACTATTTTTTCTACACTATGTCTATTCCTCATATTCCCTTGTTGTAGGTGATAAATTTTTTTTTGATAATGTATAAAAAAAGCTTTTGGATGAGGAATTAGATTAACATGAGATTAAAAATGAATGTTGCCCAATTCTAAATATTGTTAATGATTAAATTTTATTCTATATAACTCTCAAATCCAAATCTAAAATTTCTTTCCTATATTAGCTAATTTATTAGAAAAAATTATAGATGTGTTATTGACTGAAGTTGGACTTTTGGGAACTTTAATTTTCCTAAGCGCATTAATTCACATTCTCATTCCCACTTAAGATATTGTCATCATGGGATAACATATTTTATTGAAAATGTAAAACTTATATATTATCATTAAAAGTGACTTATATATATATATAATATATAAATATATAAATATATGGGCTAACACATAAATGAATTATTGAAACATATTATTTCAAGATGGGATATTATTACATCATGTGTGTTACTAAACACACACTTAAGGTGTAAATCATTGAACACTTAATTGTATTTGTATTATTGGTCTTTATGTATGTAGCTTAAAATTAATATTTTGAAAAAAAATTCATTAAGTTAGGATGCCATATGATAACATAACATAAATCTATCTTAGTTTTAAATTCATTTAGGTAGTAGGGTGAATGACAAAAATATCTGAGATCTAAATCTCTTAGTTATTAAGTTAACATGGTTTTAAAAATAAATAAACTAAAATGAAGATGATGGAATTGTATTCGTTATATATATATATAGTCATTTCAGTTTATTTTGAGTGGTTGATCCTCACCAAAGTTCAATTGGTAGAAGTTAAAATATTGATATTATTATTATTATTTTACTTTCATTAAATTTATTTGTCACATACCCCCTAGGCACCACACCACTAACTACCTACTATGCTTTACTTGATACATGATGTGGACCTTTAGGTTCCATTAATAGACTTATTTACTACAACATGAATAATCCCTTCAACATTTCGTGTGCATACATTACAACTTGGAGGAAAGAATTAGTCATGGTCATTCAACATGATGAGCTTATCCAATCAAAATTTCAATACTTTGATGACTTCATACAAGCATTAATAGAATAGCTAGCATAAACACACTATAGCTAGCATTGCAATATATCATTTTTATAATCCTACAGGAAAAGTTAAAAGAATAATGACATATATCTTATGCAATATGAACCTCATTATACGCAGTTCACTCCATAATGCATAATGCATAGCATAAATAACCTGAACCATAAGTTATACGTTTTCAGGCACTATTTATTATATATATATAATTTATATAATATATTTATATTATATATATATATATATAATAATATATATATATATATATTATATTATTATATTCACCATATTAAAAACTGAGATAACATGTTAGTTTAAATATGTGACAACATAAAAATTATTTCATAAAACCCATGTATTATGTTCCTTCACTAAATTAAACTTGGATTACATTTATGTACAACAATTGTCACATGTATTCATGTATAATCATCTCATAGCAAGGAAAACTCAAGAAAATTCTCTCATATGCTAAATGAATTGACAAAATAAAGGGTAAGTAGACAACATACAGAACATCCCATGAACACCAAATTATCATAAAGAATGTCACTGGGAAATTGAGCACCACGATGCAACCTAGCACTGTCTTCTTCCAGTTCAAGCCTGAGCCAAGAGTCCTTTCCGTAGATCATTTTCCTCACGTTGATATATTAAATGCGTATTTAATATATCTTCCATGATATGGCTTCCATTAGCAGCATCCTTCTTTTATGGATCTTTTTATCCATTTGCCTAGGCTTTTCCCAGAAAAGCATGCCTTTCTCTCCTGCAAGGTTTTTCCTCATAAAATCTTACCTTTCTATCTCGGCATCATTTTATATTTTTCTTAACTTAGCATATTTCTCCATCTAAGTAGCTTACTCGATATTTTTCTCCAACCCATTAAGCTTATCTAAATTTGGATCTAGAAGTCCTATCATGAAGGAATTATCCCTTCCCATTCACAAATGGGATTTGACAAGAATCCCATCTATTGGTGTCTCGTTTTTCCAAGTGATTAAATTATTTTATTTAATAATAATGTATTTACTTTCCTTGTTATAGATTAGGCCTAACATTTCTTAGCTTAGGTTAGGAGATTTTTACATACAATGGAGGGGTGTTACATACTCCCCGCCTTAAATGTACACTGTCCTGGGTGTCTTAATACATATTACAATATAATTTCGTCATTCTCAAGTAGATGTTTCTAAATTTACAGGCTCCCATTGCCTTTCCATCTGATTCATATCTTCCGATATATATATATGTTACAAAGGATTTATACCAGCACATCTCCTTCCATTTCTACCTGTAACATTTGTTTCAATCAATTTTGTGAGATATTTTAGATGGAGAAACTCAACCTTGTTTACGATAGTGAATATCATATATTGATATACAATACTATTATTTGAATAAATACCAATTATTTTTCCTGTCATGAAATAAATGCACGTCCCTCCGATGCATTATTCCAATGACTTTGTGTTCTTTCTGAACACTTGCTTCTTCCAGTTTCCCTGCATTAGTCACAACAAGTCAAACTAGCACAATTGACTAATCAACATGTATAAAATATCATGTGAGGTTAGCTCAAACATAACCATCAAAATCAAAACTCATTATTAACCATCATAAAGCATATCCATATTTCATATGTATTCTAATACTAAAGAAAAATATGAATACTTATCCTTAGCTTCCAATACAAATTCTTATCTTCCATTTTTATCTTGCCTCTATATGTACTCTAGATTGGTTTCCTCGAAAAACAATCACCCAATGCCTTCATGCACACATACACATAGGGTTCATTACACACACATTTATACATGTAATATACCATCATTGAATACATGCATCCACACCAGTACGATATGTACCGTTTGTACACATTACCACTTGTAGATGTGTACCTAATATCAATGTCTGTAATGTTGCCTGCATGACATATACTTCATCCACATGTTTTCAACCATATTATTATTATGAAAAAAAATCCTTTATTCATTACCTTTAGGAAAGTTTGATCAAATCGTTCTTAATTTATCGATTGTAGGATAAAGAATTTTGTGGACCTCTTCAAATTCTGCAACGAGTGAATAATTTTATGTCAACATATTAAAGTGCTTTTATTTAGCCAATTATTTTCATGTGCCTTGTGGTTGCAGTACAATGTCAGCAAAATAATACAATAGAAGTAAATTTAATTTGTCACTTACACAAGTTTTAAAAAAAAATGGAATATGACCTCTCCTTAATCATAAAGAAGACTATTGGCTATGATAGTTAGTTTGACATGGATATTTGAAGACTAAGAATAAGCTTAACTTTTTCTTTAACGAAGAAAATGATCGTTTGGTACTCAAAAGTATCCCATATGTAAACTAATCATGTCATATGGTTTACTGTTGCTCTTTTTACACTTCTTCCAACCCTTCTTATCCATGAATAATTCAATGTATGTCAAAAACCAATTGAACAATCAGTAGGCAAGAACATCCACCTCCCATACATAAGTAATAAATGAAAGCTACATTGTATTCACTTCCACACCATCTAAATTTTTTAGGCACTATGTGCACCAAGGTGTGATCCTAGTGCATTTTTATGTTAACACCTCATTTAACATTCAATCAGCGCAAAGAGAATATAACTCATTTATCAATTATCAAATTCATTTACATGAATTCCTATGTTCTTTATGCAATACTTGCTATGTAGTCCCATTAAGAACCAGACAACGCTATTAATGTAATCAGACATGCAGACTTCTTTAAGATTGCTAGATAGTCAACAATGTTACAAAATATGCATTTCATGTTTTGTGTTTGTCCATTTATTATATAGCCAATATATTTGGTGTACAATAATCCTAATTACCAGTACCACTTTAGTTATCATCTTCTTAATTTAGGAACACGTTCTTACATGATTTGTTATTCTCTTTCTTCCTCGTCTAAAACATTTGATATGTTCCATTTTTCTTGACGTGTCTATTATTTTACTAGCAGCCTAAGATCATTAGATCATCATAAGTTGTATTCATTTAAATCCTTTTTCTTTACCAAAAATTTGTTAACTAGTTCAGAATAGTCATGTTCTAAATCAAAAGTACTTCTTACTAGCCATTAGGTTGCATTTGAATTGTTCTAATTTGTTTGTCTTTTATGTTTCATAAAGCTTATTTATACACCCAAATTATTTTAATCTTATCACTTCCCATATTATGTTCCTTCATAATATCTATAATCCTTTTATCGGAAGTATCTTTTTCTTGCTTTAGATCTGAAATCCTTCTATTTGTAAGATATCAGTAGAACCCCATCTATACCTGGATGGAGGTGAACATCAAGATTTTGAAGTTTGAGGTTGCATGATTTGAGTTGACACACTGGAGTTCGAGTAAACTTACAAATGTGTCCTTGAAATTGTATTTAATATTGTCTTACTAATATTAATTGTGATCCTTAGGAGATTCTTTTACACTTCCATTATGTATTGGTACTTTTGGGTGACAGTCCCATTGACCTACTTATGAAGTTCATGCAATTATTCACATATGATGTCTTCATGCATACAATAATTTGTATTGCAAGTTTGCACATTATTCACAACTATGACCTTGGTTTAGTCTATATTTGAACATATAATTTGTGCTTCTAATTTATTATAGTTACAATTATTTAGATATTGTTTTACTCAAAGACACATATAGGTCAAAACTATGCATGTCCAATGAAATATGCATATGTTACTCAATATAATAACCTGGTAAGATTAAGTTCACTTAAATAGCATTTTCCCTAATGACAAAATTACATTCAAAAATGGATTGCATCATCAAATGTAGATGCAACAAATATTAAGTTGAAAGACAATTTTTACAAATACATAGTCTCATAAAATGACCTATCCTTCATGATATTATGATATTTCATGGGAATTTTTATTAAATAAACCCTCTAGAATATTTTCTAAGGTGGAACCCACTTAAGTAACCATCAACTTATGTTAATGTTGATAGTCAAGGACTTCTTACCTGATGATTTATATAGTTTCGATTTATATACTTTAGTTTTTTTATTTTTCCTCATGTTCTCCATGATCTATGGAAGGAAAGCACTTAACATTTTATTTCATAAAGGCTCATCACTTCTTCCCTTAATATTTCAATATCTCTATATGCATAGACATTGTAGCATAAACATTATTTCACTTTTTCCTAAGCTTGTTATATGATTTACTCCTCTTATTTGAAGGCATTTAATATTTGAACCCTCTCATTCCTAAATGATACATATATATTCTTTTTACAAATGTATTACCAATTATCCTATTGAATGTCTAATTAATATTGCGGTTATAGGATCCCACCTTCTATAAAATAACCATACTTTAAAATTGTTTATTTCTCCCACTCTATTATGAATCATCGAAGAGTATGAAAATATCTTAGACTGATTTAAGATCATTCAACAATAATTTAAGTTTTGACAAACTTCCACCACATATAATAAGTAGAATTTAAACCTTCACTTAATTCAATAAGTAGGCACAATAAAACAACTACTTCATTAATCGCACAACAAATAACATGTTGATTATTTATTTTCATTACTATTATTCAATATATTAGAATGATGTGTTTATTCTTCAAGCTCGATTACGAATATCTAGCATCTTAATAAGTTTTTAACTCAGGCTAATTGTGAGAGTTTTGATGCATCCATTCATGTAAGCATATCACTGCAGCTCATTGTGACCATGCCATTGGGACCTTCATGCAAGTCATACATATATGTAAGCATAGGCACGTTATCACACCATGAATATCTCCTTTCAACATAACGTAAATTTGCAACTTCGAAGATAAAGTATTCCTATCCTTCTATTTTATGCATAGAACAAAACAATTCTTATAAACTGTACACATTCTTCTATGTCGTTTGTTTATACACAAAGTTCTCCCAAGTATATTAAACTTGTTTTGACTACTTAAATAAGTATGCAGACTACTCTGGAACGAGTATCATTGTCATCAAGGATATCATGGCATATCTATGAACATGTTCTGGTGTTTTTTTTCACACATTCAGTGTACTGAATAAAACATGTGCAATCTTCACCAATACAACCAATACATGCTACTACTAATAAGTATTTGCCATGCTTTTTTTTTTTTAACTCCCATACTTAGTCTACATAGTCTTCCAATGTACAAAGTCATTTAGTTAGAAAGAGTTCACTCATGCAATTCTGTAATCTTAACTTCATAATGATAATAATTTGAAATCTATTTTTAGTCGAAATATTTCCTGAATTATTTTCATGAATTTTTCTCCTGTTGATTTCTTTCACTTGTGATAAAATAAATATGTGACATTTAAATTAAATTTGGAAGCTAGGGAATGAGCTTATAAATATTTAGGAGAACCATGCTTAGTCTTATTTCCCAAATATCTAGTCCTCCGTATGCAGAGTTGTCATTGATAATGTATTGTAGTATAATAACATTTATCGTTCTCTATGACACAAGAAATAGATTGGTTAATCAGACAATTTCTATCGTTCTCTATGACAGAAGAAATAGATTGGTTAATCAGACAATTTCTTACCATTGGAGGACTTTTCATTCTAGCTCACAAGTGTAAGGCATACCTAAAAAAGACAACGCATTTAATTTTCCACAACATGTAAATTTGTTAGGAAGGACACGTGGATTTTAGAGGAGAAGCTCACTTATAACAGAATCCTACCATGGCACGCAACTTATGTTAAGGTTAACGAAATAGATTTGAAATATGTTGGGCTTCGTGAGTGCATGTTTGAATCGTGTTGTAGACACCAAGGACAGTAAGTGAAGCAAGGTAGTAAGTGAAGCAGGTTGGACGAAAGGATTGATTTATTTATTGATCATCCGCCATCTTCCCATGACATCTCGGGTGGCTTGAACATCAATCGAGTAGGGTCTCTCCATACCCCATTGTCCTTGGTGTGCTGAATTGATCAAAAATCTCATGCATTAGGCTATCTCATCCTATAGACAAAAATGAACACTTGAATGCAGCAAGCACTGCAATATAGAACACATGTGAGCATGTCATCCTCCATTGCATGCGTACATAGTTGATGCATTAAAAACAAAGAATATTATTTAAGGTATTTGCTTGCTCTTTCTTTAAACTGACGTTCAAATGGTAATTACGTGTAGGGAGGGTATGACGTTGAAGGGATTTTTTCCTTATGTGTGATTATTCCTATTCTGGAAACGAATCTAGATTTATCAATAAAAAAGAAGAATCTGTGGGATGACAATCCACTTAATTTTTATTTTAAGGAGTATAACTAAATGGGCCTTATCGTAGGAATGCTTTTGTGGAAATCTAGTCCATTAGCAATCGCCTTAAATTCAACAGATAAGGCAACTGGAGAGGGAAATATTACCAATTGGAAAAGGAAAAAGATGAATATCCTCGGTTAATCAATTTGAAAATTAATTTTGTGCTTTAAATCTAGCATCTTATGGTTTAATTCCAACATTTAACATTTTTTTCTTTTATATCTCGATTTACAAGTTTCTAGGTATTACCTCACTGAGGCTCCCTCCTTCATCCACTAATTTCCTCACCCAAGGGATAGGTATAGTGAATTCTGGTAAAAGGTATAAGAGTTTCAAACCATATTCATGAGGTTGGGTAGGAACTATGAACCATTTCAACAAATATGATCCCAATATGTATTTATCTGAAAGAAAAAATCTCTCACGAGTGAATTCTCTTGGCAGCTCTGATTCTCTTTTTGCAACAGTTACGAAAATACCAACAAATACAACTACTGCTACAATGGAGGGAACTGAGGAAATATCCTCAACTATTAATTTTTACAAGTTTCCTACAATATTCTTTAGTTTCTTGGATCTTACCATCTCGAATTATTCCAATTCTCTAAGATTTGTATGACAAGGTGGGACTCACACAGAATGTGGAGAGTCTCTATGTACTTTGTCAATGTCTCTTTGGTGTATCTTATATCTATGTAAATTGGAGTCAAGTTGGAGTCCCCAAGTGAATTCTATGGACTCGAGCTTCAATACAATTTCTCACATACCCCTTGGGCAACACACCACTAACTAACTACTTTTCTTTAATTGATACATGATGTGGACTTCTAGGTTCCTTTAATGGACTTATTTACTATAGCACGAATAAACCCTTCAATATTTCTTGTGCATACATTTCTACTCAGAGGGAAGAATCAATCATGGGCATTCAACATGATGAGATTATGCATTCATAGTTCAGTACTTTGATGACTTCATACAAGTATTAATGGATTTGTCAGCATAAATACATTATTTCTAGCATTGCCATATATCATTGTCATAACCCTATGAGCATAGTTAAAAGAATATTGACATATATCTTATGCTATACGAACCTCGGTAGTTGCAATTCACTCGATAATGCATAATGCATAGCATAGATAACCTGAACCATAAGTTATACATTTTCAAGCCTCAGACCTTAATTATATATATCTATATATAGTATCTCAAGCATAACTATTCACCATATTAAAAACTGAGATAGCACATAAGTTTAAAGATGTTACAACATAAAAATTATTGCAGAAAGGCCACATATTATGTTCCTTCACTAAATTTAACTGGGCTTACATTTATGTACAATAATTGTGACATGTATTCATATATAATCATCTCATAGCAAGGAAAAATCAAGGAAATTATCTGATATGCTAAGTAAATTGACAACATAAAGGGTAAGGAGTGAACATGTAGGACATCCCATGGAAACTAGATTATCTAAAAGAATGTCACTAGGAAAACCAATCAGTATGAGCCAATATAGAACTGTCTTCTTCCAGTTCACCCTTGAGATGATATTTCTTGCCATAGATCAACTGCCTCGTGTTGATCACTTCAATGAGATTTTAGTATGCTCTTTCATGATATGGTTTCCATTAGCAGTGTCTCGCTTTTATGGATATTTTTATCCATTTTACTAGTTTTTTCCCATAAAATCTCGCCTTTCTCTTGTGTGAGGCTTTTCCTCATAACTTCTAGACTTTCTCTCCCACACACCTTTCATTTTTTTCTTAAATTAGCATATTTCTGCAGATAAGTAGGTTAATGGATATTTATCTCCAATCCATTAAGCTTGTCTAGAATTGGATCTAGAAGTCTTATCATGAAGGAATTATCCCTTCCCATTCAGCAGTGGGATTTGGCAAGAGTATCATCTCTTGGTGTCTCGGTTGTCCAAGTTATTAGATTATTTTATTTAATAATAAAGTATTTAATTTCCTTGTTACACATGAGACCTAAGTTTTCTTAACATAGGTTAGCAATGTTTTACATACAATTGAGGAGTGTTACATTATTATTATATATTAATGATAATAATAATACTAATGAATTTGATTATAATAATTTACAATTATGGCTACTTTAAACAGTGTATATATGCAAACCAAATGTGAATTCCTCAATGTAAGGTGTAACCTATATATTTATATTATTATATATATTTATATATATATAGTATATATATTATATATAGTCCTCTATCATTGCCAAATTATACATTGTTAGAAAATTTCTAATTAATTATTACAAGAAAACATAATCACTTTTTCTATACGCGTTAATGATTGAATATTTGTAATATAGAATAGACTACCATGGAATCACTAAAGTCATTGCAAATTTACAATATAGTATTATTATTTTTAGTTGGGCAAAGTTATGGAGCTTGTATATTTTTAAAATAATTATTTGGTTGTGTAGTTGGCTTAAGTTTTCTCAACTAGAATTGGTCATATAATGTGATACCATCATTTCATTACTAAATGTTCATATCTCTTTTTCTAAGGAAAATATGTATCAAATTATTGGTAATAATATGGAAATGGGGTGTCGAAGGAGTTTAGCTCAAGTGGTAGAGGCACATATTGTCTTTCTAGCTGTCATGGATTCAAATCTGTGGAGACATGTTATACTTGGTGAAAATTGTGAAAGAAAGTCATATAAAGGAGTTCTATTGGGTTATCCCATAAATCTTTGGTTGAAAAAAAAAGAACATTAAAATTGGATCGAATGATCTTAGCTCAAGTAGTTAGATGAAAACTAGATTTCTCTAGTATATTTCCTTCAATTCTCTAGAGGCTTGTTCTACTTGGTTTGCTAGTAGAATTTTTGAAATAGTTTTATTTTGTGTAATAATCTAAGCTAATGTTTCAACGTTACTGATTCTCTAATATTTTTTTTTTTAAGAAAGAGAAGAGAAAAATCTTACAAGTGGATTTGGTTGGTCATCTAGTGATGATTAAGTTTATGAAGTGCATAAAAAAAACATATGAACATTTATAATATAATTTATTTTCCACTTGTTATGATTTACGATTATAGTAAGGAATTAGAAGTTATTCAGGTAGACATGAAATTTCTTGGTGTCATATGAATTTCAAGAAAAAAAGGATATGAAAGGTGGGGCAAATGATCCTAGCTCAAGTAGTTAGGTGAATATTTTTTTTTCATCAAACTCAGTCCCTTCAATTCTCTGGAGACATGTTCTAATTACTTTGATTGTAGAATTTATTTAGTTATGTCTTGTGTAACAACAAAAGACAATATTTTGAAGTTCTTCATTCTCTATTTTCGTTTTGGTTTAAGAAAAAAAATATTACAAGTGGATTTAGTTGATCCTCTACCAATCATTAAGTTTATGTAGTGTGAATTTAAAAAGAGATGAACATTTCTAATTACATTTATTTTTCACTTGCCATGATTTATGATCATAGTAAAAAATTTGAAGTCATTGAAGTAAATATTGGATTTGGTTGATCCTCTACTAACAATTAACTTTATGAAGTGCACATTTAAAAAGAGATGAACATTTATAATTACATTTATTTTTCACTTGATGTGATTTATGATTATAGTAAGAAATTTGAAATTGTTGAAGTAAATATTGAAGGAGAGTTTTTTGTCTCATGAATCTCATAAAATCATATAAAATAGCGAGCAAAATCCTTTTATTTACCAATATTTTTGTGCAATCGTGTTTAAATCCTTCCATCACCCCACTGAAATTTGTGTATGTATATTCTATCAAATACTTTGAAAAAATAGAACTTTGATATTCTATTCATTTACGCTATATAGACCAAAAGAAAAAGTGGAAACAATATAAACATGCACAAGAAATAAATGTATGGTAATTAGTCACTATGATTTTCCCCACCTAGTATATGTTATATTTTGGGCAATCTTTTTAAAATGTGAATGTAACTTGATAAAATGTTGATCTATTAAACAACAAATTTGTCACTTCAAAAGGATAGAAATATTGTAAGTTCTACATTTTATATTACAATAACTCTTTATCTCATTTTGCTAAAAAATTTACATAGAAAGATAGTTACCTTTCTAAATCCACATGATAGGGAGTTTGTAATTACTTTTAATATTTTCTATATGTACAAAGACCTCTACCTAAAAAATATACAAAAACCTTGACCTCATAAATATCCATATGTTTGGGAATATTGGGTTAGTTTTTAATTAAATAGAAAATTTGAAATATGTATATTGGGGTTTTCATATTTTAATTTACAAAACATTAGTTTACTATTGGAAAATGTTTTGATAATTTTTTGAAAAGAATCCCTTATCTATGAGAGGGATATATATATATATATATATGTTATCATCTTTTATATGGGGAAAAGCTAACTGATAATTGATTGTTCTTAAAAATATTTGGGTGGTCATGTTATTTTTCCTTTGTACTTATGTTAAGGGGTAACTATATAGTATATATATGAGGTAATGTACATTAGTGATGGTATCAAAGTGTTGTGAGGTTCATCTTTAATGAATGAACTACTCTAACTTCCATCTTCACTCTAGTTAAAGATTTGGAAAATGAGGTATTACCTTGAGAAGGTCATCGTTTGTTTATCAAACTCTGAGATATAGATTTGAGCATTCTAAGCTTCTTGCATTAGTCCTCCACTTACACAAGAATATGGTTTGTTGAGGATATTTCACATATTATTATATTTTCAGTAATTTTGGTGAGCTCTAATTTTCTAATTGATGTGTTGTTTATTTATAGTTAGTCTTGAAAACAATTATAGTTAGATCTGAATGATTCGTTAATTCACAATTAAATTAACATTTATACGTAAAGGGAATATGAAAATAAATTTTAGGTTAATTTAGATGTTCTTTAATTCACAATTAAATTAACATTTATACGTAAAGGGAATATGAAAATAAATTTTAGGTTAATTTAGATGTTCTTTAATGGTTTAGTTTAAGTGTTATCTTAATGATTAAATTAAATTTATGTATCTATTAAAAAAATATAACATTATTACGATTCATTCCCAATAATATTGCCCAAATCAAAAGGAAAAGCGGCATGGTTAAAAGGGAAATCAATAATATTCCCAATAATATTTCAGGTTGATGGCCATCAAAATTGACGTCCGACCAACAATGCCGTCACATAATCAATTCCGGAGGGCAGAATACCTGGCCAGTTTGAAAGGTCGTTTGAAATGCCAATCAAAGATTTCAAATTTCCTAAGTAAACTTTTCTCCACTCAGATTTGAGCTTTCCTCGAATTTGAGCTGCGGATGCATACTTTCATCCTTGGAGAATTGTCATAAACAGAGTTGGTCCGACCCTCTATCAATCATAACAGGTCAATAGATACGCAATTCCCATTCATACTTTAGCTTTTCTATAATAACATTAACGAATATAATACTTATGTGTACCATATCATATTTTCAGTATGTTCGCCTGTATTTCTCACATTTCTATATTATTTTTATTCCTCAATTTTTCTGTGTTTACTTTTGCTTTGTGTTGCTACTTCTATGCGTTTATCTTATTCCTAAAATTCTGCGTCAATCGTTGCTTTGTGTTACTATTTCTTTGAACGTTATGCCGGGCTTAAAACCACTGAAATTTCTCTTTCTATGTTAGGAAGATGCAATTTAGAGTGTCAGGGTTATCTGTACCAATCTCTTTCTATGTTATATGTTTTCATTTATATTTTTCTTCAGGTTCGCTGTACAAATCTGAGACTAGCTACGTCCATGAATACGAGCAACTTACATCCTTGAGTGTATAAATGAGACGTTGTAAGCTATTCTTGAGTCCAGCTTTTAAGGGCGTCAAAGCCGTATGGCCAGGAAAAAATGTACTTCTCCGGTCACCTTGCACATTGTTAAAATAAACTGAAATACAAACTCTTCCCCAGTCCAGATTTTAAAGGACTTTTTAAACGCTTCACAGAATAGATATTTGCATATTTTATATAAAAAAAATTGAATTCGTGATGATATATTAGCGATGATATTTTAAAAAAGGTGTTTTGTAATATTACAAAGACAATGGTAATTGTTTTTAAATATATTATCATTTATCTTTTAATGTGTTTTATTGATCTACATATTATAGATATTTTATTAAATCAATTATTTTATTCATTACTGAGTATACTATTACATGATATTTTCATTATATTGTATATTTTGTTTGGTTAATATTTAGAATTCGAAAACCATTAGGATAATACTGTTATTAGTATTGGGTTTATTATATAAATATTTTAATATAATTAAAAAAAAAGTAATTAAATAATAATTATAAAAATTAAATATATCGTAAAATTATATTTATTATTTTATAAAATAGTTTTATAAGTGATAATATATTTGTTTATTCGGTTTGTGAATTTAATTTAATGTAATAATATTTTTTTTTTAACATTATTGGAGTATAATGGTATAATGTGTTCTTGATAATATGAAAGATTTGATGTGGGAAAGGGAGTGAGGAAGGGAAATGGTGGTGGGAAGAGATGAAGCGTAAATGGTAAATGGGCGGTAGGCAGTGGGAGTGTAAGAGGGAGGGATGGAGTCCGTCAGGTAGAGGGAAATTAATGAAGCAGACAATGGGGGAGAGGAATGGAGAGGGAAGGGGAGAAAGGGGAGAGATAAAGGGGAGGGAGTGGGGAAGAGGGAAAGGGAGTGGGAGAGGGAGGTGGAGAAAGGGGAGAGACAAAGGGGAGGGAGTGGGGAAGAGAGTGAGAGGAAGGTGGGGTGATATGTGTAGAGGAGGAGGAAGAGTAGGATGCAATGGAAAAGAGACGTGGGTGGCAGGGGAGGAGGTTGAATGGTTGCAGACATAGGTAGGGGAGGAGGTTGAATGGTTGCAGACAGAGGTAAGGGAAGAGGTTGAATGGTTGCAAACAGAGGTAGCGAAGGCACAAGAGGTGAAGGGGAAGTGGGAGGAGGTGGAGGTGGCAGCAGGGCAGGGGGAGGACAAAGAGGATGGCGGAGGTGGTGACAAGGTAGGAGGAGGGGGAGGAGATGTCGAAGGAGGTAACGGGAAAGGAGGACGAAGGGGAGGTAGAGGTGGGGGTGGCGGCGGAGGGGCAGGTGGAGGTGGACGAAGGGTTGAAGGTAGAGGCGGAGGAGGAGCAGGAGGAGGAGGTAGAGGCGAAGGGGAAGGAGTTAGAGGCGGAGGAGGAGGGGCCAACGAGGGAGGGAGTGAGGCGGAGCAGGAGGTGCGAGCGGGAGGGAGGTTAAGGAGGAGGAGGAGGAGTGGAGGTGGAGGCAAAAGGACGAGGAGGAGGCCAAGCAGGAGGAAGCAGGGGAGGAGGCGGGAAGGTAGAGTGGAGAGAGGAGGGGGAGGAGGGCGAGGGAGGGAAGGAAGGGGGCTGGACAAGAGAGGCGCGGGGGCAAGAGGAGGTGAGAGGGGAGGGGCAAGAGGGGGGTAGGAGGATGCAGGGCGGCAGAGGGAGGAGGAGGCAGCGAAGGAGGAGGAGGAGGAGGATGTGGAGGGGAGGAGGAGGAGGACATCGAGGAGGAGGAGGGAGCTGGAACATGGGGGAGAGGAGTAGGAAGAGGTTGTGGAGGCAGAGGTGGAGGAGGGGGTGAGGAGAAGGACATCGAGGAGGAGGGGTCAGAGGTGGAAGCGGAGGAGGAGTAGGGGAGGAGGAGGAGGAGGTCATGGAGGAGGAGCGGGGGAGGAGGAGGGGGTTAGGAGGAG
>APFE031501839.1:0-14665 GCA_000404065.3 Pinus taeda | reverse complement strand
GAGGACAACTTCATCTCCTATTCAATATCAAACTTTGGCTTTGAGTGAATTTTTCCATATTATCCGGCTTTACATAGATATGTGGTAACAACTATTTATTAATTACACAAAAACAAAACTAATAGTTGTAGGTCGAGACTTCAAAATTCTTATATTCTCAAATTTATTTACTATAGTAAATTTTAAGCTATGTTAAGATCTAATTTATACATACATACATACATACATACATATATATTTCCGAGGACAACTTGATCGCCTATCAATATTGAACTTTGCCTTTGAGTGAATTTTTCCATATTATCGGACTTTCTATTTATTAATTACACCAAAATAAAACCAAAAGTTGTAGGTGAAGACTTATAAATTCTTATATTCCCAAATTTATTTACTATAGTAAATTTTAAGTTAACTTAAGATCTAATACTTCCTTTCAAAATTGGACTTCATGATAGTTTTGTTTTTGTATTATTTTTTTAATTTTAAAAAATTTATTTAACAATTAAGTTGTCATGCAATTTTTATTTTCAAAATTGGATTGCATAATAAGGAAATTTTATTTTATTTTATTTAGCAATTAAAAATGATTAGAAGTTTTAAATATGGAATTGTTAAGAGTTTGGAATATGCTTTAAAATAGCTTTAATTTGGTTAAGAGTTCATTTTCTTCAATGGTAAAGAAAAAGGTTAATGGTTAAAAACCCAAAAGCAACTGGTTGAAATGAAAGTTACCCACTCATAATGAACCACTAACTAATAATTAAGTACAAAATAATGGATATCCTTATTAGTTATTAATGATACTTAAAATCAACCAACTCTTTTATTTCCTTCAATTTTATTTCCTTCAAAAATTTAAATAATTGAAAAATAATAATAACACATAATTTTATTCAAATATGTAATTCATTAATCATATTAACATAAACTTAATAATGCAATAAAATCAATATTAAAGGCTTTATTCATCTATGCAACCCAAAAAATAAATCACAAATTTTAGTTTTAAATATAAATATAGTACTCAAATTTCCTCATTCTTGTAAAATTATATATTCCATAGGTGTAGTGATTTTTTATTTCTTTTTGGCTAAATATCTCTTTTTTCATATGTGTTATCCCATATGTATTATAGACTTACCGTGTTTCACTTGTAGCATTTGGTAGAAATTTTAGTTACATATTATGAAAAATTATATTTTCTTATTATGATAGTTAAAACCAAAATTTTAGTTAGGTTTAGGTTATTGATAACCACCCTTCTTATTCTTTATTAGTCCCTACCCCTACAGGGCTCGTAGGGACTATAGTAATCGGTTTTGGTCGGTGGGCATTAGTTTGACACAGTAATCCACACTCATCTGTAAGCACATTTTAACTTAACCCAAAGTATTTTGGCATGACACAATCACCAATGCATTTTTTCAAATTTTAATTACATTTTCACGTGCTTTTAACCAATCAAATAAGTCTTCATCTTATTTGGCCTCAGATCTAGGTATACCATCTGAAAAGTTAAGAAAGGAGTTCCGAAGGAGTTCGGACAATTGCAATGTTTATTGCAATGGATTAAAACACTGTCGCCTGCATGAAGTAATGCTATCGCAAAGATAGCATTAGTTCCCAACATTTAATGCTAAAGAAATGTTATGAGGAAATGCTAGGGCGTAGGTTCTAGGTGTATTTTTTTTTTAACCAGGAGACACATGTTATGCAGTATATGTGTCAATGTTGCTAATCGACAGATCTGTGGTATAGGTGTCGATCATCTCATACGTGAAGGTCGTGTTAACTGTTCCCAGTTGCGATCGGAAGGGCTTGGTCAGTTGAACTGTTCCCGGTTGCTCGGTTGAACTATGAACTGCTGCACAGGAATGCATACAAGGGTGGAGACGCTGCTTCAACATTTTCTCTGCATATTTGAACTTACTGTGGCTTCAGGGTATTCTTTGTCTTCCGCGTATTACCCGTTCCTTGTAAGCTTCAAATCCACTATTAAACTTCTTATGTTTTCGTTAATTGCATCATAAAATCGAACGGTTCGCAATACTATGTGAATGCTATCGTAATATAATGTTGTTTTAGACCATTAATATAAGGATGTTCTGATACAACAGATTTCCTTACCCTGTTTCTTGAAGATGAGCTACTCTACTTCATCCACTGCACAAAGATCTAAGCTATGTGCATGCGCTGCTTACAAAGTCCAGAGGAGAAAGTGTTCAGAAAAATGTTTGCTCGTGCCATATTTTCCATCGGACGATATCAACAAGTTCCTCGTGATATGCAGAGTCTTCGGAAATCTTCACCAGCCCTTTCTCCTTAATTCTGCATCCAGAGCCTATTACAGTCAGTGAATTTGCTTGTGATTATTATGACTGTGAAATAAGTATTTAAAAATACAAGGAATCGCCTGGCTTTTTCAATTTATTCTATTAGTGATACACACTATCGTGTCCCATTTGAGAATTGAAACACCAGATAATATGGAAATCAAACAGCCAGCAGAAGAATCCAAATCTCCCTATAGCCTGACAACCACACCACTAGTACTTACCAATGGAAAGAGGAATCCCTGTGTGCAGAACAGATCAAAACCCTCATCGAAGTAGTAGAACTCAAACAAACAAGAAAAGCAAACTGGAAAACGACCACACCACTAGTACTTACCAATGGAAAGAGGAATCCATGTGTGCAGAAGAGATCCAAACCCTCATCGCAGTAGTAGAACTCAAACAAACAAGAAAAGCTAAATCACATTCTGCTGAAAATCGAACATCCGATACCCAAACAAACATTTACCCAATTTATTTACGAAACTAGTACCTGTAGGATCTTGAAGCAGAGAATGCCAAGATTCATCATGTTTATAGCAGCCGGGGATTACCGATATGCAGCAGCCCGTAGAATGATTCTCCTGGGTACAACAGCTTTCAGAATTAGAGTTTTTTAATACTGAAAAAATTTCAAGCGAAATTCCGAGTTAGGTATGTTATAACATGAATGAATGAGGCGATGGACCTCGTGAGGGCAAAATTACCTGAAGTGAATAGGAGCATAGCTGCGCAAGAACACACGGATTCAACATCGTTCCTGGCCTAGCCTCTGCATACATGCCTTTTCTGAGAGTGCTCAACTCGATGGAACTGATAAAGGGACCATCACTCTCAGAGGTTCTGATCAAGCGAACACACATAACTGTGCCCGAACTAGCCAAGATTCTTTCATAAGAATATTCCTTTGTACAATCCTCTCTCATAATTTCGGCGCATATTGCCTCACGTAGCCTTGATTCTTGGTCAACCAGGCATGCCCTAACAGCCTTAAAAGCTATGAATCCTTGATCTTCTGGACTATGTAATTAAGGTTGTTGATGAGAAACAGGTATGAGAGCGCAACATCCTTGTAGAGCTTAGATTGTTTATCTAACTCACACTGCAGAATGATGATAATCGAGCCGAGTCTCAGCCGGGCTGCCCTGCCCTGTTCTTCACCATCCCAATCCTGGTCTTCAAACAACCCCATGAGACCATTAGGCAACGCCTTGGGGATATCCATGGAGGCATGAACTATAATCTTCAGGAGGGCCTCCTCGTAATTGGACATAAAACTCAGATGGTTCAATAAATGTTTTTCAGGTATTCCATATCCCGTTTTGGGACCTCTTTTTCCTTCCATTTCGTTTATGCTCCAGGTCGCAGGCGGAACGGACGACGGGGGAGCATTCGACGCCACGACACGGTTGTCCTGCGCCACGTTTCGCTCATGCATTATTCTAAAGATACTCTAAATATATTATTGGTGCGAGTGATTTATATGTTATTGGTGCGAGTGATTTCCAAATATAAAATGTTTATAAACTTTAATGAGATATTTTAAATGTCACTGATAACCAAAACTACTTACCGCCTTGCAAACCAGATTTACTTATAGCCAAAAAAACCTCTCCTATTTTAAATCCTGTATGACAGATTTCTTTAAATACAATCGAGTCATACTGGTTTTTTAACCTTTTTGTTTCTTAACCTTCTACAATTGGTTTACATGGTAATTTTTTTCCCTTGCGAAAGCTGTATTTCGTTATAAGGCTTGATCGCCTCATTAGGAAGTGCAAACAAAAAGATAGCTCGGGTATATACAGCATTACTGTCTCATTAGAAAGTATGCGAGATACTTTCCTGCCCCATTCTTGCTCTGAAATAAAAATCTATCTTGAATTTACGTATGCGAGATGGCAATACACATAACAATTTATGTCTGTTGTAGATGAGTGCGTCTTTAGTTTTAAATGGTTTGAGATGGACCCCCACGGAAAAAATAATAAAATTTTAAACCGCTATGCAAAACATATTTCTGCAAATAGAAGAAACTCATCGCCAAAACTTTCGAGGACTTGAACTTGCAAAACAGAACTCCCATGACCTGCCGGCTACGGGCACTCCCATGAATGCACAAAAAGTTAAAAAAAAAAATTTGAGGTTGAGATACTTTTTCTTATAATAAAATTAGTTAATTATGAGTGAAGTCTGCTGGATTTAATAAGCGATGCTAATTTTATTTGCAGTTAAAATCCGATGATCACAACCTGACATTTGTTTTTATAAATATTTTTTACCATTTTCACATAGAGTGAAATTAGCACAGCCACATAATTTGATGTTGCTAAATGCCAATGCAATACTTTAATTTATACCATTTTCACAGAGCGTGAAATTAGCACAGCCACATAATTTGCTGCTGCTAAATACCAATGCAATACAGAATGTGCTGCTGTTAATTGCCAATGCAATACAGCCGGAGCACAACAGATCTTTGTGTAGACTTCACCACAGCTACGTATAATCGGTTGAATTGAGGTTGTGCAAGTTTCAATCTTGAAGTCATCTGTAACTCCAATAGCAGCAAACACTTTTAACTGCAAGACTATTGACGGGGCAGCTCAAGACAGGACAGGGACTAGCTGCCCCGCAGCCACTCTTAAGAGGGCAAGCAAAACGCACATATTTGCATATTATGAAAATTAACGTTAATCTCGTTATTTTATCATTATGATAATTAAAATCAAATTTAGTTAGGCTTCGGTTATTGATAACCACCCTTCGTATTGTTTATTCACCTTAAATTTCTTAAAGAGTTAAAAATTAAAAACTATGTATCTTTTTATGGTTTATCTCTTGCTTCTTGCAAGATGTTGGATGTTCTTCCTCCATAGATTCTAGGCTTTATTACTATAGATCTATGGGGAGTTGTCTATAATGCGACTTTTTGGAGATTTCAGTGGCGGAAGAAATGAGGTTAAATCTTGATTTTTAGCAGTTAAAATGGTTTTTTAACTGCATATTTGGATTCAGCGCCTTGGAAAACCCTTGGGAGCCATTGATTGTGCAGAAACTAGCTATCAAACTTGGGATTCCCTTGAATTGCTGCCGGATTTTGACCGGAAAAATTCGCCGAAAAAGCTTTCAAAAAGTCGCGTTATATAATACTGCTATCTACGGCGCATATGTTCTTCCTTTGAGGACTCGAGGTTTTATTAATTTGGATTTGTGCATATTGCAAACAGCAGGGCCAAGTTGGGTCATCTTATTTGGAATTCGAGATCGTGAAGAAAACTGGGATGTTCTTCCTTTGAGGAGTTGAGGTTTTATTAATTTGGATTTGTGCATATTGCAAACAAGAGGGCTAAGTTGGTTCATCTCATTTGGAATTCGAGACCGTGAAGAAAACTGGGATCTTTAGACGTGCTGTTTAAATAAACTGTTCCTCCAAATACAAACTTTAGAATCAGATTATATGCTCAGTTACAGATTGGCAGCAGACATATATTTACATATTATATGCTCAATTACAGACTGGCAGCCGACATAGACCTCGAGATCAGTTGCATTATGTTATTTTTCTTTGTTGTTGTGGTTACAAGTATTGGACAAATTTTTCTGCCTACTTCTCAAGGTATTTTGGCTTGGCATTCAGAAAAGTGATAAAGCTCGAAGCTTTAGAAAAGGTGATGTGGCAGTTCACAATCACTAGTTCCGTTGGATTTCATGGTGTCTTGTAATGGGAGATGCAGAAGACTGATAATGCATGATGTGGACGTAGGTTTTTATGCTTTTTGTTTTTGTTTTCTATGGTTTAAACTAGCTCAAAATAAATAATGAGTATTTCATCCCTTCTAATTTTGAGTTTTCTTTTAATGGATGAGTATAACCCCTGAGAAGAGGGGGTTTTTACTTGAAGAGTTTCAACCTGGTTGATTTAATATATATTCATATTTTTTATTTGTATGTGGCACCATAAAAGGATGAATAGCTACTTGATTCTCTTGAAGAGAATGGTGAAAGATCAATTATTTTGTGTGAGTTTTGTTTTTAAAAAAATAATAAAGAAATCTTTTGCATAAAAATATAAATAACCATGTTAGTTTATTAGAATCATCTTTTTGAAGAAATTGCAAAGACTAGCCTAAAGAAAGATATTATTTGCAAGTAAAATAGCTAGTGAGTTAGCTATCTTTTGGAATAATTGTATATATTTATTTTAAAATATTGCATCTAAAATTCATATTATGCAAATATTTCATGCCCGAGAAATTTTCATAGCTTAAGTTGTTATATTGAATATAATTATTTACAAAGGAATAACTATTTTGCTAGATGCCTTAAAAATAAATAATTATATATGTGTACATATTATGCAAATATTCTATGCATGACAAATTTGTATAGATAAGTTCTTATATTGAATACAATTATCTACAAAGGAATAACTATTTTGCTAGATGCTTTTAAAAATAAGTAAGTATATATACACACAAAAGATTGCACAAGAGTATCATTATCATAAAAGAAATATCTTATGTCTTCTTGAAAAGACTACAAGATATAAGGTAAGACTACAAGGTATAAGGTAATTAACTATGTTAATCTTTTTGGAAACTAAAACATATGAATTTTTGTGCATTAAAAGGTCCCATGCATTTATGTGTATATCTTGTTGAGTTCTTTGTATGCACCAAAATAGAACCACTATGCTTGATATTCCTTGAGAGGAAATAATTTATCTTCATGCATGATATATAAAGATTATGCTTGATATTTCTTGAAAGGTAGTGTGTTTGATCTAAGTTATCTTCATGCATGATATATAAATATTATCCTTGATATTTCTTGAAAGGTAGTGTGTTTGATCTCTTGAAACGAGATATGATCTTTGCCTCTCTGAAAACTACACCAATAATGTTGGATTCCTTAAAGATAATTATTTATGGAAATTATATAATTATTATGTCACACCTTGGAAGAGAAACAAGTTATCTCATACAATAAGTGCAATAACTTTCCTTTGGAAAAACAGGTATCTCCATGCAAGAAATAATAACTAATACATTAGTTTTTTTTGGAACGGAGCATGTATTTGTGTATACAATAGGCTTTGTAAATAGCTTTATCTTGGGAAATATGTTTTTGGAGAAAGGACTTGCATTTGCATGCACAATAGTAATAATAATATTGTTTATTTTATTGAGAAGATTACTTGGTTAGAGGATAACTTTATTGGAATATTTTTTTTATCTAATTACATACATGGAAAACAAACTAACTTTCTAGTATCCTTTAAATGAAATGGATGGTTACCCTTTCCTTTGGAAAGGGATCTATGCTTGTGCAAGAAGGATCATAGTAAGGGAAAGGGATGTGTGCTTGTACAAGAAGGATCATAGTAAGGGAAAGGGATGTGTGCTTGTACAAGAAGGATCATAGTAAGGTGGTATTTATTTTGACATGCCTTCATAATTATCTTTTTATAATTAATGTATGAGAAGTGTTGCTAAAATAAGCATATTGTGATATTATATTTACATTTCATGTATGCACATGAGTAGATGTTGAAGAACCACTATAAAATATTGATTATTTTTCGACTAATACTTTATGTAATCATGATATCAATGTATGTTAACATGGCAAAAAATGATGGTGACTTGTGAAAATAATAGATTATATTATATTTACATTTCATGTATGCAAATGAGTAGATGCTGAAGAACCACTATAAAATAGTGATTATGTGTTGATTAATACTTTATCTACTCATGATATCGATGTATGTTAACAATAGAAATGGCAAGAAAGGAAAGGATGGTGACTTGTGAAAATAATAGATTATATTTAATATTGTGGCACGTAGAGAACTAATAGTACATGTAAATGAGTAGATGTTGAAGAACCACTATAAAATATTGATTATTTGTTGATTAATACTTTATGCGATCATGATACCAATGTGTATGTTAACAATATCAATGGCAAGAAAGGATGGTGACTTGTGAATATAATAGATTATATTTAATATTTTGGCAAGTAGAGAACCAATGGTCCATATAAATGAGTGTGAGCTGCAAGATGGTCCACTATTGGAACCGCGACGCATATTTGGGGGTAAATAATATCATGATTGTTCTAACTAGATATTTTGTGTTTAAATGATATTTCCTTCTAAGATTTTATGAAAATGGTTAAGGGATGGACTCCCTTATAAGACATAGAGTGTGGGGTACCTTTGATAATAAAATTAAACGTTTGTTGGTTTTCACCCTATGGGGTTTCTAGGGTGTATTGATGTTCCATGTCATGATTGATTATTGTGTGAGTTTTATGATGTTGATTCCTTTCTTGATGTAATGTTTGTAATGTCAAGTATGTGATTAATTAATCTCATTAGGTTAATTATGAAATGCATGTGAGGTTACATCATGTTAATATACTACAACAATGGTTGTTAATGGTTATGCAACTTAATATTCTTCTACTAAAAGTTACCCTATGTATTGATAAACATTCTATCTAATGGTTACTCTATGTTTTGATGAATACTCTATCTAAAGGTTAATGAAGATTTGAATACCGATTTAGATAATTACTTCTCGGTAATTTGTGTAAAGCTTTTTTAACTCCCTGCATTTTGATGTGACATTATTGGGGTTGTTACAAGTGGATTCATAGCTAAAAGTTGCAGCACTGGCACCTTTGGGAATTATTAAGTGGAAAATAAATTGATGTATTGTAGTAGTGGGCATCAACTCCAAGATGAGTCTAATAATCTACATAATTATATATGCAGTAGACTACTTTTGACATGGGATGTGTGATTCATGTCTATAACTGAATTAAGGAGTAGTAAGTAATAAAATTTGTTGCAAAACCATTTTGGTGACATTTTAATCCCGATGAGGATAAAGCATAATAAACCCTATATTATACTTATGAACAATCTTAAACACTCACTAAGGATACAACAACCAAGCTTTGCAACTATGAAATGTTAATGATACATAAAGATACATAACTAAAGTTACGATGCATTATTGATAAAGAATAAATTCTTGAATGTAAGAGATGGGGAATGTCCTTGAAGATGAAGATAGAGTGTTTTAAAAAGGATATTGAAAGAACCCATTTAGATGTTAAAAAATAAATGAACAATGAGTCAAATGGTGAGACTTGACTATAATAGTTAGCTGTTGATTGAGTCTTGTCATGGGTGATTAGTTAGTGTTGGAGGGTTAACTATTAAAACTTATATTCATGAATTGGATTTGATTTAAGCTAATTACAAACAAGTAATTATCAGATTTACTTCACGTACATGCCTATTGGTAACAATACATTGTGGGATTGGAAATGTTTGGATTGTTACCGTAATTGTTATTAATATTTACACATTAATGAATACTTGTATATACTTTTATGCATGACATTGTTGTATACATGAAACTAAAATAGCTACAAACCGTAACTGTTATTGACATTCACACATTAAAAAATACTTGTATATACTTTTATGCATGACATTGTTGTATTCATGAAACTAAAATAGTTACAAAGATGAATACTTTAAAAAAAAAAATGCATATTCATGATTATGGGATTAAGTAGTTGTAGCTTAATCGAAACGTGAAATCATGTAAAAGTAAAATGTTATAATCTAAATTTCAACCATACATGAGAAAGTATAAAGTTATGCTATTCATGATTGTGCTATTTGGAAAATAAGAATGTATACCACCTATATGCTAGTTATGTTCCTCTCAATCTAGATATTGTGGACCCATCTTGATGGAAATGTGTGAATACATGGTGTACATAAATTTTATGTTATTTTAATGATAATATGCATATGGTTTGTTATGTAAATCACTATGGGAAAGAGTGCTAAAATATAATTTTACATGATAAACAATTTTGAAAGGCTAGGAGGCCTTCAGTGGATGACGCTTGCCTACTTGGAGGGGTTGATGGTGCTTGTCTGCCTGGATTTCCTCTACCTAGAGATAGATGATCTCAGTAAGGGAAATCAGTTGGCCACGATGTTGAAGAGGGAGGAATCATGAGGAAACTATGTTGATTTGGAGTCTGTTGGAGGAGGCCTGAAATTCCTCATAGATGGGATGTTGTTAGAGGAATAGGTATGACACTATTAAGAGGAATTATGTATTGGACCCTGTGTAGCTATTAGAATTCTTGAGCTGGTTGGAGACTGGAATTCTAGAATGGACCTTGTATGTATTTGTCAGAGAATTGTCTGCATGCGAAAATAGCTCACCCTTGTTGTGGAAACTAGTTCCCATAATTTGGTAGGAGCATTCTTTAACCTATTGTGGTTCTCATACCATAAAAAATTAACTAATATGTTATGCGATAAGTTAACAATGTATTTTCTATATGATTGTGTAAAAATTTTATGTACATCTTGATCATAAATGAAGCTTCTCAATAGGGAATTATTGGAAGTGTGGTTATTTTATTGTATTGCCAATCTTTTGAATATCTTAGTAGTGGCTAAGATAGTATGGGATTCATGCATTTATTGGTCATTTTGATGATTAAAGAGGTAGGTATTCTCCAAATACTTTCAGAAGTATTGACACTACGCACTTGGTGCACCAATTTATCATTTTGATTATTAGAGGGTTGGTGCTCTCTCAATACTTGCGGAAGTATTGTGGATAAAATATCATTTGACATTGTATAAATGAGTGATATTTATAAGTATTTCATTATATTCAAAAAGTTGTGACTAATGTGATTATGTTAAATTTATTGATCATATATTACAGGGTGCTTTCCGTGAAGACTGTGAGACCACCTACAATTTAAATTACTCCAAATTGGTATATTGGTATACAAATTCTATTTTGTTTCTAAGAATTTGAAGAATGGATAAGTGATGGAAAGCATAAATTGAATGCTTTTACAACCATAAATGATTATGGCTATTGCTAAACATTATTGTTTTTATTTGTGAGTATTTAGTGGAAATACAAGTCCTTCATTTTGAAATGGAATGATCCCTTTTAGTGGTTCTAGATATTGTTCATGTGTAAAAGATAATGATGAACATTGGGCGGGAGGATGCAATATCCCCTCTCGCAAAACTCACATATTTACATATTATGAAATATTAACTTGACGTCCCATTATTTTCTTATTTTAATAGTTAAAATGAAAATTTAATTAGAGTTTGGTTCTTGATAAGCACCCTTTGTATTATTTATTAACCTTAGATATCTTAAGATTGAACAATGATAAACTATGTATTTTTTTATGAATCATCTCTTGCTTCTTACAATATGTTGGATGTTCTTCCCCTGCAAAATGTGGGCTTCATTACTTCGAATTTATGGTGTATTGCATAACAATACAACCACACAATGTATGTTCTTCCTTTGAGAACTTGAGGCTTTATCAATGTGGATTTGTTCATATTTCAAACAACATGGCTATGTTGGTCCATCTCATTTGGAATTCGAGACCATGAAGAAAACTAGGATGAGTAGACGTGCTCTTAAAATAAATTGTTCCTCCAATACAAACTGTAGATTCAAATTATATGGTCAATTACAATCTTGCAGCACACATAGACCTCGAGATTAGTTGCATTATGTTATCTTTCTTTGTTCCTATTGTTATAAGTACTAGACACACTTTTCGGTCTACTTCTCAAGGAATTTTGGCTTAGCTTTCAGAAAAGTGATAAAGCTCAAATCTTTGTAAAAGGTGATGTGGCAATTCACAATGACAAGTTCTCTTGGATTCAATAGTGCGTTGTAACGGAAGATGCAGAAGTATGACAATGTATGATCTGGAGATAGGTTTTTATGCTTTTTTCTTTCTATGGTTTAAACTATTTCGAAGCAAATAATGAGTATTTAATCTCTTCTAATTTTGAGTTTTATTTTAATAGATGAGTAGAATGCATGACAAGAGGGGGCTTTTACTTGAATAATTTTATCGTGGTTGACTTAATATATATTTATCATTCTTTATTTATATGGGGCAATATAAAAGGATGAGTAACCACTTGATTTTCTTGAAGAGAACTCCATGGTGAAAGATAAATTATTTTTTGTCAGTTTTGTTTTTAGGAAAATAACAAAGAAATATTTTGCAAAAAATACATAAATAATTATGTTATTTCCTAAGAATCGTTTCTTTAAAAGATTGCAAAGACAGCCTGTGAAAAAATATATTATTTGCAAGAAGCTATCTTTTGGAAAGAATTGTGTATATTTATTTTAAAATATTGCATGGAAAACTTAGTTTGTATGCTGACATTGTAGGTTGATTAAATGGCTATAGGAAAATACAATAGTAAAATGTGGACCTCAAACCCATTTACCATAGTTACCTTATACTTTTGAAATATGAATAAACAACAAGATTTATGAGATTATTAAAGACGTAAATAAGTTTCATATTATGAAAGTCTTCCATGCATGACAAATGTGAATAGATAAGTTGTTGTATTGAATACAAATATTCACAGAGGAATAACTATTTTTCTAGATGCCTTGAAACATAATAGGTATATATACGCACAAATGTGCATAGATAAGTTGTTATATTAAATACAAATACTGACATAGGAATAACTATTTTGATAGATGCCTTGAAAAATCAATAGGTATATATATGCACAAAAGATTGCACAAGACTATCATTTCCATTAAAAAATTTACCTTGATGTATCCCTGAAAAGAATACATCGTATAAGGTAATTAACTAGGTTAATATTTTTTGAAAGGAAAACATATGAATTTTTTGCATTAAAAGATCACATGCATGTATGTGTATATCTTGTTAAGTTCAATGTATGCGCCAAAATAGAACTACTATGCTTCATATTTCTTGAGAGGAAATAAGTTACCTGTATGCATGATATAGAAATATTGTGTTTGATATTTCATGAAAGGAAATGTGTTATCTTCTTGTACAAAAAATTATTTTCTCGCACGAAAAATAGAAATATTGTATTTGATCTCTTGAAAGGAGATATGATCCTTGCCTCCATGAAAACTACACCAATAATGTGGGATTCCTTAAAGAGAATTATTTATGGAAATTATGTAGTTATTATGTTACACCTTGGAAGAGAAACAAGTTATCTCATGCAATAAGTGCATTACATTTTCTTTGCAAAATATATATATCGACACATAAGAAATAATAACTAGAAAATTATTTTTTTTTACAACAGAGCATGTATTTGCATATACAATAGACTTTGTAAATAGCTATATCTTGGAAAAGATGCTTTTGGAAAAGGAACTTTCATTTGCGTGCATGATAATGGTATCTATTATGTTATTTTTCCCTTAGAAGTGGACATGGATTTGCATGCACAATACTAATCATAATAATATCTATCGTATTGAAAATATGACTTAGTTACATGCACAAAGAAGAAGCTAAGGGGTTAACTTTATTTGAAAAAGTTTTTATCTAATTACATGCACGGAAAAGAAGCCAACTTACTAATAATCCTTTAAATAAAAATCGATGGTTGTAGTTTCCTTTGGAAAGGAATGTGTGCTTGTGGGAGAAGAATCATAATAAGGTGGTATTTATTTTCACATGCTTTGATAATTATTTTCTTATAATTAATATATGAGAAGTGTTGTTAAAAGAAGAATGTTGTGATATTATATTTACATTTCATGTATGCACATGAGTAGATGTTGAAGAAACACTATTAAATTTTGATTGTTGGTTGATTAATACTTTATGTAATCATGATATCGGCATATTCTCATGAAAATAATGGCAGGAAATGATGGTGACTTTTGAAAATGATAGATTATGTTTAATATTGTGGAAGGTAAATAACTAATGGTCCATGCAGATGAGTGCGATCTGCAAGATGGTGCATTATTGGAACCATGGGGCCGCAATGATATTGAGATTTATGGGTAAATAATATCATGATTATTATCACTGGATGTGTTGTGTTTAAGCGATATTTCCTTGTAATATTTTATGAAAATGGTTAATGGATGGACTCCCTTATAAGCCATTGAGTGAGGGGTGAACATCCTCATGAGCATTTAATAAGTTTGTTGGTTTTCACGCTACGGGGTTTCAAGGGTATATCAATGTTCCATGGTGTGATTAATTATTGTGTGAGGTTCATTCATTGTTTGATGTGATGTTTATAATGTCAAGTATTTGATGTGATTTTATAATGTCAAGTATGAGATTAATTAATCTTAAGGGAATCATGAAATGAAATGGATACAAAGTTACATCACATAGTTTATGATAATATACTACATCAATGGTTGTTAATGATTATGTTATTTACTATTCCTCTACTAAAAGCCTACTAA
>APFE031501836.1:0-12850 GCA_000404065.3 Pinus taeda | reverse complement strand
AAAAATAACAAGAAGAAAAACTAAATATGGAAGTTTTAAAAATAGTATTGTTGTAAATAGCATTTCGAGATACATTCCAATTTTAGTTAGTCCCTAAACTAACTAACTATTCACCAACCCACTAACAAAATTATTAAAAAAATTTAATCGAAAATTTCTAAAATCTACTTATCTTATTTTCATTAATTTAAAATACACTTATATTCAATTAAAATTACATTTTATATACTTCAAATTCATATAATAATTTTATGTTCATACCATTATTTTATTTTATGTTAATGGTACATACTAAAATTGAAACAATTCTAAAATTTAATATTTTTATCTATTTTATTTGGCATTATAATTAAGAAATTCTTTTTGAAAAGTGTAAAGAACACATTGTTATAAATTTAATGTATTAAAAACAATGGAATAAAAATCCAAAATTCAAGTGATAGCAGCTTTATTTATTATTTAATTTCAATTACATATTTTAAAATATTTAAAAATTAATTATTTTAATTAAGTTTACCAAAAACATACATATTTATGATCTTGTTTATTTTGACGTTATAATCTTCTTAAAAAAAAAATATTTTAACCATTAAATCCCTACTAAAACCTACAATAAATTATATATTTATTTTTAAAATTTCTTTAAAAATCCTAAACCTTTATATATTTCCAATAATAACATGTTCTACCTGATCTATAAAATACCATTTTCCCAAAAATAATATGTTTGCGGAAATATATACATAGCAAAATAGTGTATTGGTATTGAGATAATTTAAAAATATTGTTGCCATGATATGATAGGCCATGTCCGTAAAAGAAAAAGGACAATATTACACTCAAATCCAATTCACTGGAGTGGATGTATTAGAAAAGATTATATTTAATTGCTGAACAAAATTGTCTTCAGGACTAGTTAAAGTGAACTAATACAAAAGGTTCACATAAAATAGTTAAACGCTTGAAGTATTCGTGGAGTGCAGATCCCAGAACGTTAGAGCAGAGTAACAGGGATTCAAAACCACTCCTGATTTTGGAGGGATTGGTCGATGGAGAAACCCTTGGAACACTGGAAGTATTTCTCTAAGATTGGTTAGAGGGTTGGGTGGCATTAGGATGGTGCAAGGCCGATGCTGAAACATCTTGTTGCAATGAAGCGTTATGGAGCAACATTGCTAGACTCTGCTGGATAGAAGGCAGCGAAGAGAGACCTGGATTCTGCAACAGCTGCGCATAGAGATGAAAACCTGGAAACTGTTGCGAGATCGAGTCCATGATTGTATTCGAATGTCCGACTGCACCAAAATCCTGGGATTATTTAGATGTATAAAACTTTTATTTGTAAAATCACAGCAGTTTGATATATTGATAATAATAATCCAGCGACAGTTAGTAAAGACCAAATTAAGGTATAAACGTTTTTTTTGCAAAATCACAATTATTTGATAAATTGATTCTAATTTTCTTACAAGTGAACACCTTGAATTTAAGTGGCAGATTCTTAATATTCAGAGAATTTGCAATCTACTTAAAAATGCCCTAATGAACATATATGCCCTAGGTATTTAATGAACATATATGCCCTAGGTATTAGACATTAATAAGTCAAAAACAACATAAATATTAATTGCAATACCCAATGTTAAAAAGACTCACCTTGCTCGGAAGCAGGAACATGTTGACTTCTGTATGTCACCTGCGCAGAGCCCATCTCCGCCTCTTTGTCTGTGTCCCCCTGCATGGTATGACCTCTCACTGAACAACCACTGGCGCCGGCGCCCGTGCTGGGAAGCACCACCTTCCTAGGTCTGCCCCTCGCTCTCTTCTGCTGCGGACCCGCGGGAGATCTCGTAGGCTGGACAACCACCACCTTCCTGGGTCTGCCCCTCCCTCTCTTCTGCTGCGGCGGACCCGCGGGAAATCTCGTGGGCTGGGAAAGCAACACCTTCCTAGGTCTGCCCCTCGCTCTCTTCTGCTGCGGACCCGAGGGAGATGTGGTGGTGGTATCCACCACCTTCCTAGGTCTGCCCCTCCCTCTCTTCTGCTGCGCACTCGCGGGAAGAGCCAGAAGCCATGAGCCAGAAGACACCATGACGTTGGACAAACACTATATATCGACGGCCGTTGCTGTTTGGACTCACACAGAGAATAAGAAAGCAGCACACTCAAAATCAGACGAGATTATCTTTGTGATATGAAAACCTATCTCCTATCTATAAACGTCGTCTTAGCTTTATGGGCAATCTTAATTACGTAATTGTTAAGTTTGACTAGTTCTTCTTTTTATTTTAATATATGAAATGCTAGTTATCTGTCTGTTTAAAGCCAGTCTCATTTCAATATGCTATAATTAATATTCCTTCTAAGATATCGCGATTTTGCACCCTTTTATTTTTATTTATATTTTATTTTAGTATATATAATTATATTTTATTTTTTTGAAGTTAATTAACAGTGGACAAATTTCAATTCTACTTAATTGATTTATCTGCGTTTTAAATTAAGTCTGTGTTTACATTTTTTTCAAATTTTAGAAAAAGATGTCCGAAACTTTTAAATCCAAAGTTTGATGTAATTTCCAACATCTTTTTATTTTAATATTAATTTTCTTTTCTGAAAAAGGGTTAAAAAGTGAACTAATTTTCTTTGAATTATCGTTTGATTTTTTTAAAGATAAGTTCAATTATTTTTCTCAATAAGTTAAAGTTTTTCTGGAAACTCCTTTTTATTTTAATATATTTATAATCAATTACAAATAATTTTAGTAACAATATTATTATTCTGTTTTATGCTCTATAGGATTTTTATTGTGTCTTAATTTAAGTTGATAGAGTTAAAGTTATTTCCCAAAACTCCTTTTTATCTTAATATATTATTACTGAGTGTTTATTAATAATCAATTACTAACAATATTGGTAACAACATTCTTATTTGATTTGGTGTGTTCTTGTTGGACGCGGGAGCAGGTCACGGCGATTAGGCTTCAGAGTTTCTGTCACGGCGCAGTCTGCGCATCTCTAGATCCACTCAGGCGTTGAACCAAGAACGTTGTCACGCATCAGAGTGGCAGGACGCTAAGAACATCAAATGGATTCCTTTCAGAGGAGGGCGTCAGAGCCCTCCCCCGGCGCAAATAACTCGCTGCACGGTCCTGATCAAGATCTGGTGTTTGGTTCCATTGATAAAGGAATCATGAACCGAGAGAACAAGCATCAGCACGGGAACAAGGGGACAGAAGGGCGGATGGATAATGACAGTGCCGCACAAGACAGTGGGGAGAAACCGGGGGAAACCCCGAAAGTTTCATCGGCGACTTGCAAGCCTATAGCCAAAGAGCGACCCAGAATAGAGCTGCCAGGACACAAGATTGACAAGAGAATAGAATATATGCGGGATCATGCCCTTATTGGGAAGTTCATAGGGTTTTGGCCGACAGAAAGGGCCTTATACAGCTGGATTGCGGCGAAGTGGAAACCTAAAGGAGATGTTACTCTGCAGCTAGGGCCGAAAGGCTTTTTCACGGCAATCTTCTTTTGCCTGGAGGACAAATACAGAATCCTGGGAGAGGGACCCTATTTTTTCAACTCAGCGGGTCTGTATCTGAGGGATTGGATACCAAGATTCAACCCGGACAAGGAAGATCTCACATGGGTGCCAGTCTGGATCAGACTGTACTCTTTTCCAGATGAATATTGGGACGAGGACATCCTCAAAGATATAGGAAATGGAATAGGGGAATACATCAAGGCTACAGAAGAAACAAAAAAGCGCATACACATCGCTTATGCTTGCATATGCGTCTTCATACGACTGAATGAAGCTTTGCCAAAATCGGTAAGTCTCTTTCACCGGGACGAAGAGTGGATTCAACCTCTGGACTATGAGCACGTCCCCTTTCGGTGCAGACAATGTCATGCCCTTGGGCATATTTTCCGGGATTGTCCGCTAAATGCCAAAGTCGCTACCCCTGAATCCTCAGAAGCCCCAGCCCAGGGTGGTTTCACAAAAGCCCCAAGTAGAAGGCGTGCGCATAAGAAGCCCAACAATGGCAACAAGCCCCAGCAAAATAATAACCAAGGCCCGCCCACAAAGAACAGTTTTGAAATTCTAGCGCGAACCTCTGAGGATCATCCCTCGCTCTCTGAAGCGGCCTCTGTTCCTCCTCCCTCATCCTCCCGCCCTCCCCCACAACATCCTCATTCCAAACCTCCCCCCCCATTAGCAACCCGGTAAATCCACTCGGAAGGACCTACAGAGACGGCAGGGAAAGGCAAGGATATGGAAATCGATGGAAAGCAAGACCCCCCTCAAATCACAGAGACCAATATGGAAGGAAGCAATCAAGTGCAACTAATGGAGGAAGAACCAGAGAGCATAGATCTGAATGGATTAGACATCATAGAGCTAGAACTGGCATGCAAAAAAAAGGCATATGATAGCATACCAGAGTCTCAACTCAATAAGCTGGAAGTGGTCATCTCCAGGGCCTTCCATCAGCATCAACTAGGTATACAGCCAGGTAGCCAATGGGACGGTAATCCACTCCCAAAAGACACCAAGAAGAGAGGAAGAAAACGGATCTCCAACGAACGATCGAGATTGGGAAAATCCTGGTAGACTCGGGCAGGTATGCTAAACTGACGAAGTACTACAAACCCTCCATCAATAGTTAAACTATGAAGTTGGTATCATGGAATGTTAAAGGGCTCAATAGCCCTGGCAAATTCAGAATGTTAAAAAACATGATTAAAATGGAAAAGCCACAAATGTGCTTTCTGTAAGAGACCAAATGCAACAACTCAACATTAGGCAGCATTCTCTCCAAGGCGTGGCCGGGATGTGGATCGGTAGCGGTGGATGCCTCTAGAGCCTCGGGAGGGCTAGCTATTGCATGGAATACACAGGCAATAGCTCTTTCAGATCTGCATGCATCCCATCATCTCATCCAGGCGGCTTTTCACATCCTAGGTACGAATATCCATGGAAATCTCTCTAATGTTTACTTCCCGCAGGACACAGGAAGTAAAATTGCTCTTCTCGACACTATACAAGCCTTGAACAAAAATAGAACACACCCGCTCTGGATTATAGGCGGGGATTTTAATCTGATCACCAAGCTAGAGGAAAAGATTGGGGGTAGAAACAGCATGGACCATGAAAACTCCCACTTCAAGGACTTCATTCAGAATTCCTCTCTCATAGACATACCCTTCGGTAATGGTACTTTCACTTGGAGCAATCGCAGAGCAGGCAAGCATCAAATCGCCTCCAAATTGGATCGATTCCTCATATCAGACAATGCGGTTCACCTTGGAGGAGACTTTTCAGCAGCTATCCTTCATCACATAAGATCAAATCACTGCCCGATTGTCCTCCAATGGCAGAGACCAGGCAATCCGACCAGAAGACCCTTCTGCTTCGAGGAGTTCTGGCTCTCGCATCCCTCGTTCAAAGACTTTTTCAAAACTATTTGGACTTCCTTCACCCCGCCTGAAGGATCCAAGATGTTTCAGTTCCAACAAAAGCTCAGGTTTCTCAAAAGTCAGCTAAAAATATGGAACAGGGAGACCTTTGGTAACATATTCACAGCGCAACAAGAACTAAACAAGGAACTATCGGAACTCCAACAAAAGATAATCACATAGGGGCACACTGAAGAAACTCTGGCACAAGAACAAAGCATCCACAGCCAACTGGAGGAAAGGCGAAAACAGGAGGAAATATATTGGAAACAAAAATCCAGAATAAGATGGTTGAAGGAAGGTGAACGAAACACCAAATTCTTCCACAGAACCACTATTCAGCGAAGAATGCACAACAGCATCCCTTTCATTCAAAAACAGGGAGGAGCAAAAATAAAGAAGCATGAGGAAATAGAGGAAGAATTCCTAAATCACTTCGCTCAAGTTCATCGAGAGCCCGAGGGAGACAAGCGTCCGACTATTGAAAGAATAACCAACAATGTGCCAAAGCTTATCACGAAGGAGCACAATGAACTTCTACTTCGCCCCATTCTGACGCAGGAGGTGGATGATGCAATGTCTCAACTTAAGGAAGGTAAAGCCCCAGGCCCAAATGGTTTTACCACCACGTTCTTTCACACTTTCTGGGAGTTGATAAAGCAAGAGGTCTGGCAAATTGTAGAAGAATCAAGAGCTCTCCATTGGCTGCTCCCCGCTCTAAACACTACTTTTATCGCTCTTATCCCTAAAGAGGAAGACTCCATCACCCCTGAAAAGTACAGGCCGATTGCTCTTTGTAATGTAATTTACAAAGTCATATCTAAAGTGATTGCAAACCGGCTAAAGCCCCTCTTGCCCTTGCTTATCTCTCTGGAACAGTCGGGCTATGTGGAAGGGCGTCAGATCATGGACGGAATTCTTCTCACACACGAAATAATACACTCCCTCAAGAACACCAAGCAGGCAGGTATGCTTCTCAAACTGGACCTCTCTAAGGCTTTTGATAAACTCAGCTGGACCTACATTCAGCATATCCTTACAACCTTTGGTTTTTGCTCTATGTGGGTGCGATGGATAATGAGTCTAATCACCACAACTCAATTCTCCATCCTCGTCAATGGCATCCCCTCAAAGCCCTTCAAACCCTCCAGAGGGATCAGGCAAGGTGACCCCATTTCCCCCTTCCTCTTTGTCCTAATGGCTGAAGGTCTAGGGCGTCATATCTCAAATGCCCTCCACTCTCATCAGCTCAAAGGCCTATCTGTTCATAACACCTCTGTTAATACCCACCAGCATTTTATCAACGACACTATGCTTTTTGGTTACCCTTCGGTCCAGGAAGCCTCCCGCTTCAAAGCCCTGCTTAATGATTTTTCATAAGCCTATGGTACAAATATCAACTGCTCCAAGTCATAGATTTTCTTCTTTCACACTCCACCCTCAGTCAAGATCGTGGTTGCCCACATCTTAGGATTCCCCTCTGCTAACCTCCCCTCCAAATATCTTGGAGCTCTGCTCACAGCCTCAACCATAAAGCACTCTTCTTGGCGATCTCTCCTTGAAAAGCTCAAATCTCGCCTTAACCTCTGGACTCACAGAACTTTAAATCTGGTCAGTCGAGTGGTGCTTATCAAATCGGTCCTTCATGCCATGCCTCTCTATCTGTTCTCAATCTTAGCAGCGCCGAAATGGGTATTAAAAAAAATAAGGAATCTTCAGCGTAGCTTCCTTTGGGGCAGCTCGGAAACCAACCGTAAATGGGCCCTTGTAAAATGGGCCACTGTCTGTACTCCCAAAGACTAAGGGGGCATCGGACTGAGAGACCCAGAGCACAGCAATTCCATCATGAATACCAAAATTTGGTGGCAATGGGTCACTAATCCTGATAAGCCCTGGGTAAAACTATGGACAGCCAAATACGCCAACAACAGACCTGAGGAGGAACTCATCAGGTTCACTCCCAACGCCAATGGCTCGCTAATGTGGAACGCTGCCAAACAACACTACCAATTAACTCAAAAGCACAGTTTCTGGGAAGTGAGGAATGGAAGAACAACTAGATTTTGGACAGATGCTTGGAACCAGATGCCAAAGCTCAACAGTGTTCTGAACCCAGCTCCAGAACTCAACAGGCAGGAGCAGCAACAGGAAAATATCCAACAGTACTGGATGCAGGATGTGGTGCACGGCTTCAGGCAATGGAAGCAGGGTAATCAACTAATCTATAACACAAACCTTCAAGATGCTGAGCAGCTGGAGAGGGAGCTTCAGAAAAGAAACATCAGATATGACGAAGGAAATGACATCCTTCAATGGGGATACCAACCAAAAGGTACCTTCACTCCTTCAGAGGCGTACAAAATAATAAGCAACATCACCACTGCTTCTGATCCAATCTGGCAAAACATTTGGGAGCTCGATTCCTGGCCCAAAGTCTCTCACTTCCTTTGGCTGGTTGGACAGAGGAGGATACTCACATGGGATAAATTAAGAAGCAGAAACTTTCATGGTCCATCCATCTGCCACAACTGCAAGCATAATGAGGAAACTCTCCAACACCTCTTGGACGCATGTCCCTTAGCCAATCAGTTATGGGAAAAGGCCAGCTTCAAATGTCAAAGAAGATGCAGAATGGAGAACGACATAATCAGCTCTTTAAGACATTGGACCCAGAAACCTTACAAAAGCGAGCTCCTTAATGGTTTATGGAACATAATCCCAGGTCTAATCCTCTGGAGCATCTGGAAGGAAAGAAATAAACGAATATTCAAAAACCAATGCTCTCCGATTGAGGACATATGGAAGAAGTTCTGTGGGAATCTTAAAGAAACACTGCTGCTTTGACCATGGACGCAGGAGGATCTTCCATCTCTACACAATGAGAAAAGTATTCTAGACAACTGGCAATTGCAGCTTCCTCAGGAACTTCAGAAGAGCGGCCCGGCCAAAAGGAGCAACATCAACAAATGCAAATGGAACGCTCCCCCAAAGCACTCCTATAAGCTCAACTTCGACGGAGCCTCCAAAGGCAACCCTGGAATTGCGGGTTTTGGAGGAATCCTAAGAGATCATGAAGGCACTCCCATGCAGATTCATTTTGGAAACATAGGCTGGGATACTAACAATTCAGCAGAGTTAGAGGGTCTCTGGCAAGGACTCACTCTCGCTTGGAATCTCAACCTTCCACCCCTAGTCGTGGAAGGAGATTCCCAGATCCTCATTAACATGGCCAAGCGCCTCCAAAATGGATCTCAAGCAAGGAAAATCGCCACTAGCTGGCGGCTCAAAGAAAGGCTGAAGGACATTGAACAATCGCTTCACAGTAACATAGCCATCTCTTTCACGCACACTACAAGGGAAGGCAATAAGGTTGCTGACCTCTTGGCCAATATAGGAGTTGAAAATGCCAATACCCTTCTCAGTGGCATCACCACCATAATTCCAAATAATGCAAAGGCTCAGGAATGTGCTAGCCTGATCCAAAGCGATGCAGAGGCCCCGGATGTGGGTGATTGGACGGGTGTCAATGAGGAGCCACATGCTAGCCATGTGCGTCCTCGTGCCTAAGGCAAGTATTCATAGCTCTCCTCGCCGTCATGGAATGTTTGTACAGAGCGAGAGGCAAGCATTCAATGCGAAGTCTGGTGAAAGGGTGAGACTGCAAACTGCAGTTATGGCGAACAGGTTCCGAGGGAAGCACGAATTTGATAAAAAGGGTGATGGATTAGGCTACAGGAATCAGTTTTTTGTATGCCGCTTTACCCTCCAGGCCACAGCTCCTGCTGGTAACGCTTGTGTGCATTTTTCTGAAGGCTGTCTGCGTCCAGTTGGGTGGCATCTGCGTTCAGTTGGGTGGCGTCTGCGTTCAGTTGGGGGGCGACTGCGTCACAAGCCCGCAAACTTGGTTGGTGGCTGTCTTCAACCCTGCTTCAGCCCTGCTCCTGCAATTCTACAAGCCCCCGCTGCTCCTGCACAGATGGTTCGAAGAAGAGGTCCTGCTCGAGGAAGGTCGTCTCGTCCTCCAACCTCAAGGCCCTGCCTTCACTGCTGTCGCTGTCACTTCCATGGAGGGGTTTAGGCCACCCCCATCCAAGCTAGCCAATTCATGGATGCGAGAAGTTCTAATCCTGAACCAGCCCCTGCACCTGCATTCGGTTTCGCCATATTCACATTCGGCAGTACGATGGACAAACCCCGTATTAATGCACATGTCTCGGTTTTGTTCATCGAGGAATCTCAGGACGATGAAGGAGGTTCGCGTAGTCTGGAGAAGCTCCCAGGTGGAAGCTTAGTCGAGGACGGGAAGAAACCTGTGGAGGCACCTAACCAAGCTCCTAAAAGCCCTCAGGATCAGAAGGCATCGACTTCCAAGGAGGACGATGAGGACGAATGGAACACCCTGCGAGAGATATACGGATGGTGCAGGGTGGTCGAGGAAAAGCCGGAGGAATAGCCCTCTGCTGGCTCACATCCTCGTCATCCAGTTCTGTTTCAGGTTCTGTCTTGGTTCATGGCTCTATTTTTTGTCTTTTCAGTTTCAAGTCCAAATCTACTTCTCGCTCTTGTTAATTTTGTAATGCATGTCAGGAAAACCGTTGATAGTCTCATGAGGCCCCTGCGTGGGCAGTACTATTTTGCTCTCCTGTGCCCTGCGTGGGCAGTCTTGTTTTGATCCTGTGCCCCTGCGTGGGACTTAATCTTGTTTGGTATGGTTACTCTGGCCCTATATGGATTTGCTCAAGTCTAGTTGTTGAGGCCCCTGTGAGGGCAGGTTTTGTGCTGTGTAAGCTGAGTCCAAAGAGCCACAGTTGGTCTTGGACTTTACTGATATCATGTCTCTGTAAAGTTTTACTGTACATAATACAATAGCATAGATTCTGAGAAAAAAACATTCTTATTTGATTTTAGATTTTTGTGATACATATTGATTTTTGCAACTAGTTTTAGTTAAATCACATCAACAATGTTTATGGTCAAACATTGTGGATGTGATTTATTGGAAATCTAGCTGCAAAAAACAACATTATTGTTCTTCATTCCATCCTCTATAGGATTCTTATCTTGTCCTAATTTAAGTTGATAGAGTTAAAGTTGTCCTAATATAAGTTGATAGAGTTAAAGTTCCTTCCAGAAACTCCTTTTTTTATCTTAATATATTATTACTAAGTGTTTATTGATAATCAATTACAAACGATATTGATAACAACATTATTGTTCTTCATTCCATCTTCTATAGGATTCTTATAGTGTCCTTCTAATCTAAGTTGATAATTTCTTATGTCTTCTTTTTCTGGACATTCCTTTTTATTTTAATATATTATAAATAAATGTCCATTAATAATCAATTAGTAACAATACTACTAAAAAAAAATATTATTGATTATTCTGCATTTCATATTATGGTTCTTACCATTTCCAAGTTCTGATTTAAGTTGATAATGTCTTATTTGACTTCTTGATTTAAGAAAGGTGCTATGTCTAGTTGAATTTGTATTCAAACCCTAAAATATATAAGAATATCATAGTACTTATTTCAATTTGGACATTAATAACTTTAAAATCATAGTTTCTTATAAGAAATCATTTACATAGAAAGAAACTAGCTTAAGAGGTATTCCAAAAGAAAAAAAAAACCAAAGATTTTTAAGAAGTGAATGCTAGACCAAGGGTAAAAGGATGAATGACAACAAGAAAGACGGCAGATTACCTATATCATCTTGATAACAAAACTCAAGATCATTGTCTTCATAATTGGCTCTTAAACTAAGTATTGAGTAAAACATGACTTAGCAAAACAAACTGAGACAGTGCCACTAAGTGTGACAGACATATTGACTACTTCCAACTCAAAATGAATCACACCTCCTATTGTAGTATTGAATCATATGATTTTGAAGGAGACGTTAAGAAAATCAATTAAAGTTGATACGTTATCTGCTCTATTCTCATTGTCCAAGAAAAAAGCCTCCAACATTTGGAATGATCATTTTAAGTTTATGCTTTAAACTCCCTTTTCTTGGGCTTGTCATAAGTAACCATAAAAACATTCTCCAATATTTCATGATGAACAACAACCTTGAAATTAAGAAACTAATGGTGGATCCTTTGGTTTCCTATTTGTCAACAATCTTTTGCTCCAAGACACTTATCATAGATTTGAAATGCTTTGGAACTCATTTACTAAATATAATGGAATGGATGGTGCATTTAATGAGTGAACTAGTTTTGTTTAGTACTTGGCATCTATGTGGTTGTTTGAAGGGATCTCACTAGAATTGTACCACTTGTATATTGTTGATAGGTGTGAAATGAGATCCCTTGCAAGTGTTTTAAATTGTTCATCACTCCTCTTTGTCAATAATTGCTTGCAATTCATTCTTATGCTTAGGGAGTGTGGTTTCGAAATCACTATCTTCATTACTATCTAAGCTAAGATAAAACTTCATAGAAAGCTTCAATAGAAAAAACATGATAGTATTCATTGCAAAAATGATAGCAGTGGATATGAGTGGGGAGCGATGATTAGAAGGAACATATTTGTGTGGTTTAATGGAAAAGATGGGAGGTAGGCAGGTTAGATGTTGTGTGTGATGATCATTAGTGGCTCAAGAGAAAACACAAAGGTAGAGGAACATATGGAAGGGTACTTATCATATATCATCCTTAACTAAGATGGATTCAATCTATAGTTTGGCCAAGGAATAAAAATGAGAGTGGCATTGTTTTTTGGTGGGGATATAAAAGTTCAAGTAAGAGTCATATTTGGTGAAGTGTGCAAACTAGTAAGAAATACTTAGAATCAAGTCAACACAATTGAGAAGTGTTACATCACATAGAATGGTGTCTCAAAAATAGGGGCCAATAGCAAAGGTGACATTGGTAGGTGCAGTATAGGGTATTGTTGAAAAATGTGCAACAAGAAATGTTAAATTCAGAATGTGCTAAACATAGACCTGCTAAAAATAGCATGTCTAAAAATAGCAGTTTGGCTAGTGAGGTCATTGACCACATTGGGTGAGAGGTGAAACTGCTAAAAATATAAAGTTCTAAAAATAGCATTTCTGGGTCCCTTCCTATTTATAACAGTCCCTAGTCTATCTATAGGAAGTAAAATTAATTTTGGTCTTAACAGCAGTTGGAAATATTAATTAATTAATTTAGTTGAGTTAATTAGTTAAGGAAATTTGAATTTGAAGTCTTTGTGAGCATGCACATGAGTTGTCCCACTGATTGAGGAATTTATCCTTAATTTCCTTCACTGATTGAGGGAATAAGTATGAATTCTATAATGAGAGAATCAGTTGACTTAGTTCTAACTAGTCAAGTCCAGTTAGATTATTTTAAAAAGTTGTTAAAATAATAAAATATAGTTTGTTAATGCTTGCATG